>JAPEVG010000232.1:0-56265 GCA_029747595.1 Trametes cubensis | reverse complement strand
TGCATGTGGTCTGGGGGTACGCACCGTTGCTGAAGAACTTGTCTTGCTTCCGGTTGCCGACGATGATGAGCGCGCCCTTGCACAGGCTATCGTCCTTCTTCTCCCGACCAGCCCGCCAGTTGTCGCGCCAGTGCCGCTCGACCTGGTCTAGCGCGGGCAGGAGTCCTCGTTGGATCAGGGCTTGGGTCAAGCGGCTGTCCGCTCCGTTGTGCAGCTCAATCACCCACAAGGACGCCGTGGCTAAGCGGGCATAAGGAGACGCGTCAGTGTCAGGACAGCGCAGCCGTCATGGAATAGATGAACATACGGTGGGTGAGCGTAACAAGGGAATTGCCACTGGGGAGGCTTATGGGGTACGACATGTCGGCATTCAAACGAGGCAACGGAGCAGTCTCTGTGGCCTGCTGAAACGGGTCGAAATGTGAGCTTATAAGTACAGCGTTCAGGAGGCTTGGTCCGGGTAGAAAGAGGTCGCCGCCTTGAGTTCGTCATGGGCGTCGGTCGGGTGAGCGTTTCACGTGTCAGACCATCATGTTGGGCGCGGTCCCCCACTGGAACCCAGTCTAACGGCCGTACGCGTCGAGTTCGGTGCCAAAGCCGTTTCATTGCGAGACGTTTACAAACGTGGATGGCAAGTACAGCTGAGCAACGTCGCATGCAAACACCAGAGCCAGGAGAGCCCAAGAAGCTGCAACACCAAAGTTGGAGGACTCAATTGAAGCGGATCCAGTAGCGCCTAGTAGCGCGCACCCCTTCGCAGGATCACGTGGTAGGAGACCTGCTAGGCGCTTAGGGACACAGCGGTTTGTCCACACCTTCCGTCACTGCTGTTCCTCATATCGACCACACTATGCCTGTCGACGAAGCTCGTCTCGCCGAGTACAAGGGTGAGTTTGCAACAACCTATTATGAAAGTGTCAATGAGACTGATGGACGATGCCAGCACGCCTCGCTGAACGCGAGCGCATCATCCGCGAGTCGTGGGTGCGCACTATGGAGGCAAAGCTCGTCCGGGAGAAGCTCGACCGCTGCTACGAGACGGAGGGCGTAAACCACATGGAGAGCTGCAAGGAGCTGCGGGAACGTTATATCGACATGCTGAGAGACAACAGGGTGAGTTGTACCTATAGTTATCAATTCGCTCGAGCTCATGCCTAGCTCTGTGTGTTCAGGTTCAGGGATACAAGCACATCGATGTCTAGAGCACCTTCCACCCCTTTGCTATACACACCATAACGTTCATTGTTGCATTTGAGGGTCGCTTGGGGTATCCTTGCGCCGTCCGATATCCAACAGCATGCAGTTGGTGCGTTGCGTGCGCGAAAACGAAGCACTTCCATGGCGCGTTTCGATTGTACGTCAGGATACCACGTCGTTCGTCATTACGCCAGAAGCCCAGAGAGACAACATAAAGGGATCCGTACGGTACTAATAGATAACGCAAACCGAAGGTCTGGCACGCCGCAGCTTGTCCATATCCAAGGGCCAGTTTTGCGTCCGAATCTATCTGCTACCCTACTTCTTGCCCTTGCGTCTCCTGCCCTCAGTCCCGCTCTCAACCCCACTAGTCTCGTCCCCGCTGGTCGCCGCGCCAGAAGCCTTGGACTTCTTGGACTTCTTCAAGTGGTGTTCGGGGATCCACTCCTCCTGGTAGCCACCCGCGCCCGTAGCAGTGACAGTGCCGACAGGTGCACTGACCTGAGGGGTCTTGCGCTTCTTGGGTTGGGGAACGAAAGTAGTGTAGAGGTAGAACGCCAGACCTCCCAGGAGGCCAGAGACGATCAGGTACGTCGTCCATCTGGGGAAAGTTAACACCATGGTGTGCGGGAACAAGCGAATAAGCGACGTACAGTTTCAAGTCAAGCCAGGAACCCTCGGGCTCTACCACGCTGACAATCGAGTCATATGCGGTAACACGGAAAGTTTGACCCTGCATCTACATGTCAGACCGGAAAAAGGAGCAGGGAGCAGGGGAACATACGTCAGCGACGTGTTCAATCCAAATGTTGAGTCTGTAATCGCCGGGCTGCAGGTAGCTCCATAAGTGACAAGTCGTTATGCGCTATAAGCGTTGCATACCTTGAACCTATGCGCATGTTAGTGTGTAGACTAGTGTAGACATGTTGACAGACTTACTCGCTGTGGAACATGTAGGGGAGTTGCATAGTTGCGCCTTCGAGAAGAGGAACGCCATAGTTCAGTGCCGTCGTCTAGAGCATCGTGATGAGTGCATGCCAAAGTAGATGAGTTCGTGCCGCATACGTTCTTAACTAGCTTGTTCGTCTCGGGGTGATGGAATGAGCCCGCAATGTTCTTCAGGGTGACATTCCGGTCGGATTTGTTCTCAATTGCCAGAAAGATCTTGTTACGCTCGCCGTTGACCACGTCTGCAGCCAGCCCAACTTAGCCGATACTCCCGCATACCCATGTTTGTCACTTACGACCGAAAGCGTTGTCCTCCGGGAACGTAGCGACCGCCAGGACCACAGGCTCACCAGCATCGGCGTCGACAGGAGCTGCACGTGAAACGACCCAGAATTCAGCAACGAGAGCGCGCCTCGCGCGACGGCAGATTACGCACAGGCCACTACATTCTGCACAAAGGCGACCGAGCCGAGGAAAAGACCGATAAAGCTGAACAGACGCATCCTTGACCAGACCAGAGTTTTGTGAGGAGAACCCGCGAGGTGGGGCTCTACGTCGAGTATAGCTGCCACGTCCGCTTACCAAATCGGGAGGCACAATTCACGCACGTGGTCGCCGCGACCAGGACGCGTCAGGCGCCTAATGGGCAAACTCGCATACTGGCAAGCTCCAGCTTACATTCTGCGGAGGCATCGACTTGGGTAAAGAACAGGATCAAAGGCCATTGCACTAGGAACGTCGAGCTATATAACGTAGACTAGGATATCAAACGCGACATTACGCATACGGTACAACGAAGTAAACATACAAAGGTCAAATTGCGAATCGTCCGTCAGTGTAGCGGATCCCAGACAGAGGCTGGCCAAGCATTCTATGCCGACACACACAACCACCCATAGCAACGCCTCTCGTAATCCTCACTTCCTTTTCAAAAGCTCCTTCGCTACCTCTTCGGGGTCTCCGGACTGATCAGGCAGCCAGAAAGCCTAATACGGCCTAGTTGAACGAGATGGATTACGGGATCACACGAGCGACGACTCACAAGCTCTGCACCTGCGCTACACATCATGGCAAACCGCGGGTTAAATTTGACGCATCGTGAAAGCCCCGGGTGTCCCTCGAGGACGGCGATAGGCGGGAGACACAGCGGCGGTGCTTTCAGGTCGATAGGCTGATCCTTCTTTTCGGGCAGGTTCTGCGTGTCCCATACATAGATCTTCCCGTCAAGACTCCCGCTTACGACAAACTTGCTGTCCGGTGTCCAAGAGACCTCTTCTCCGCTGCACCCTCGGGAAGGTTCGATGTTTCGTGGTATGTCCAGTCTTCGGCGCTCTAATCCGGTATGCCCCTCGAGTTTGGCTAGAAGATGGCCCTCGTACGCGTCCATGACGTAGTGCGCATCGCCGGAGCAGCCTACAAGGAGGTATTTGCCATTTGAGGAGAACGACAGAGAAGTCATATAGATAGCGCGAGGAGGGAAGGAAATACGAGACAGTGTTGGATCCTCCAAGGTGATAGTCAGGAAGGGGGCTTTGTCGAAATTGGCTTGGTCATATAACAGAATACGAGAGTACTGGTTGACGCCGACCGCGAAGACCAAGCCAGACGCATCGTAGGCTACCACAGGAGGGGCTGGGAGATTGAGGAGCCCTCTACAGGTTGGGGAGCGTAGATCCCAAAGACGAACGGTCTTGTCGAATGATCCAGACATGAACCCGTCATCGACGGGCGACATCTCGAGCGACACAACACGACCTTTGTGACCCTTGAAGTATTGCAGGTACTTGTTGTCGTGCAGAGAATGGTACCGAATCGTATCGTCTTCTTTCGTAGAGGCATGAAGGATTGCGGTGTTCTTGTGGGTAAATCGTGGGAGATCTACACCATATTTCTTGGAATACAATATCTTCACTTGCCTGGCGAGAATGGGGTCAATACCTCGCGCTAGTGTGCGACAGGAGGGGGGAACTCGCTTGCCAGATTTACAGTTGTACAACCTAAAAGTCTCATCTTCCGCTGCTGTAATAATCTGGTCCCCTCGGTCGTCAAAGCTGATGCCCGAAATATGTCGTTGCCCAAGCTGGCTTGCACGGGGAGAAGCGGATCCTGGAGAAGGTGGGGTCGGCGTATCAACAGCGTTCTTGAAGATGCGCGCCGGCTTGAGCTTGCTCTGCCACGAAGACTCAGACGAGGTCTAGGCCATTGAGGATAGTAAATACCATGAGAGCAGGGGACAATACGAGGGGCTGGGAGGGTTCATTGCTTGGGGTCGTCGTAGGTGGCGGCATTGTGCAGGGCGAAGGTGATCGGTCCCGTTACGCGCCCATTGAGCAGCATTGCGGAGTTCCAATTCGAAATTTCGTGCCTTCCGGTGCGTCGACTCTCGAGTGCTCTTTCCATTCGCGCCCATTCGCGCCTTGCTCATCGTTCTACTACACCTCTCGCTCGCCACCCCTGCCGACCTCCGTGCCACTATGTCTGCTGAACAAGATGAATCTGCTAAGCTCTGGAAGGTGAACCGCACGATCCATGAATTGGTGAAAGACCGAGTGCGTGCTACAAAAAGCCATTGCAATTCGAACGCAGTTGACGCCTTCCAGGGTTTCCAAGTCTCAGACGACGAGATAAACATGGACCTCGCAACATTCCGCGCACACTATGCGAATCAGGCGGGGAGTGTAGAGTGAGTGTTCTATACAGCGTTCCCGCGCCCGCCAGAGGCTTGGTAGACGGCAGGCTAACAATGGACAATGGGATAGCCGAAGTCAACTGAATTTCTTCACAAACCATCGAGACAACCCGCAACTCCAGATATTCATCTTCTTCACGGATGAGAAAAGTGTCGGCGTCAAGACTATGCGAAAGTGAGTCCTTGGGGACGAGATTCATGCCTTTCCTGCTCCTAAGCAGCGGAACTGGTTAGGTTGCTCGGAATTCTTGAAGAGAAGCATATCCAGCAAGGAATCATTATCTTCCCCGGGAACATGACTCCTTCCGCACGCAAGGTGAGCGTAACTATTGAATGGTCTTAGCCAGCCAGCGTTCATGCTGTGGACATTCCAGGTTATCGTCGCAATGGCGTCACAGTACAAGCTCGAGGAATTCTCGGAGTCGGATCTACTCGTCAACATCACTCACCATACATTAGTCCCGAGACACGAACTCCTCACGCCAGAACAAAAGAAAGAACTTCTGGAAACTTAGTGGGTGCTCCTCTAGTGGCTTTGACTTCTTGATGCTCACGTATTCTGCTGTAGCCGGCTGAAGGAGACACAGCTTCCACGCATACAGCTGGCTGATCCTGTCGCACGATACTATGGTCTTAAACGTGGTAACGTCGTCAAGATCACCAGACCAAGTGAGACAAGTGGACGTTATGCCAGCTATCGCATCTGTTTCTAGTTACTTCGTATCGTTATTCTTGGTCTCCATCCTCTCTTTGGTCTTCAGTACCTGTCGATTGCTTACACCTTCTCCTCCCTATTCGTCTGCTCTGTACCATCCATCCTCGTCTCATCGCCCTTGCTTCGCATCGTGTACTTTCCTCAATCACCTCACTGCCGATTCAAACGCTCTCTCCGTATCAAACTGTGGCAGTTGCATTCCCACTTACCTGTCGTATTGATCACGGTCATGTCCGCCACAGAATGCTAGTGAGTTCTCGTCCAATGTTGCGTTGCCCCGCACTGATTGTGGTAGCTACTTAAGCTAGCCACATAACTGTCAACGTAGATCTCCCTAGCCAGATGGAATGTGCGTAGCGAACGCAGGAACCGTCCGGTGGTCTCGTAGGAACGCTCAAGAATGACATTGGACCGAAAGCCTCCTAACGCACAGAATTTGATTTGTTGCCTGCACCATGCCGCCAGCCGGACACATAAGCGGGGCTGGTGGCCGCGTTCCTTGACTGCGTGCGGACCGTGGCTATATCCATCCAGCGGTGTATCGTTGTGCGTGACAACGCGGGTAAGATCGGTTCGCTTCGGCGAATCTGGCTGTGTTTGGTAGCGGGGCACACCGCAGCGGCATCCCCATCTATATTGACCTGATCATCCGCAACGCACACCGGAAGGTATTCCACCGTCTGCTCGTTGTGTCGATGGTACAAGATAACTTTCCTCGTGGAATTTTCGTGATGGATCCCCCCTGGCAATCGTGAAAACGGCTCCATTGTGTACCCCGCCGATTGGGCTCAAGGACGGGGAAACTCCTAAATGTGCGTCTCCACTTTGTACACTGTTCCCACAGACGTCAGCTATGTCGACCATTAATGACAATCTCGGCTTAGATCTTGCAGATGTCACCTAGCGGAACTCTGGCCATAGTAACAGAGATCTCCCTAGGCTACCCGTCCAACGTCCCGAGAACGACCACATTTGACGAAGGAACCCACCCAGCAGCGATCCTGGTGACTGTTCAATGATTGGAACTCTGCAGGATGCCCCCGTTCGGTCCCGCTAACCATAGCACCATAACAGTGATCTTCGCTCATACGCTCCAACAATTGTTGTAACTGCAGTTCCTTTTGTACTTTCTACAACGGAGCCAATCTACTTCGTAGATGGAAGCAAAGCAGCCTACTGTTCGCCGTGAGTATCCCATCCCAATCGGAACCCCTTTAACCCCTGATCGGTCAACTCTCAGGTTCGTCCGTGTTTTGATGATCCGCGAATCAAACAGAGGCGTTGTACACATCGTAATGGAAGACCTCCAAAGTCTGTTTGGATCGCTTCTCGACAATCCTGCATGCTAAGAGGAGCCCTGTCGACTCGGGTAGCACCATAGGCTCATCAAGCAGCTGTACGCTTGGCGTTCGCTTGTCGACCGATATCTCCCTCACCGTGGGATCAGGGGCCAAGCAAGGCTGTCTGTTGTCTATCGTGCCAGCCGGTTCCTCGGCGTGAATGAGCCAGCGCGTCCTACTTGCCCGACTTGATCTTACCCTCAGCTCTCCGAACGAGGCTGTGGCTGGCTCCAGGGACAAGGTGAAACATGAGAAAAAGGCGCACAGCATCTATTGACAATCTGACAGCGTACCGGCGCGCTTCGGGGTATAGCGTTTGAGGCCTTGGACAGCGCCTCTGTCATTCTGGAGCGCTGGTAATCAGGCTGCTGTTCCGCCCCCAAGTCCGTGCAAAATCGGCCCCAAATGGTCCCTCAGGCAATCGTCTCACCGACCTTTCTGGTGGCGATTCGGAGGCATCCCCTACTCGCAGGGCGCTCCAGAACGCCGAGTTCCTTCGTTTGGCTCCGTTGAACTTCAACACGAATTGTGTTTGAACGGTCGATGGTCGGCGGCTGCCGGCCCTCGCTATGACATGTGGGCGGGTCCGCTTCCGCTATCGTCCATCCCGCGATTCGATCATGGCGGTCGTGTTCTATATACACAATGCAAGGCTACCATTGGTAGAAACCCATGCTGCCTCCTTGGTTCCCCTGACCGGCGAGAGATCTTGCGAATCTGAAGCGGCCTGTAAAGATCATCATGGCACCTCTTACCGCGCAACGCCGCTCGGCAGCGCTACAATTGGCTGCTGCGCCTTGCCCTACTCGAGTATTGACAATCCTCGGACAACGTGTTGGCACTTGCGCAGAAGTAGCGCTATACTTTTTTCAATCGTTGACAGGTCTGTCTGGAACAGACGCAGCCCGGAGACATCACTGCGGCGTCCGAATTATCGGTATGGTGACAGCCTCCTCCACCAAGCGTAGTCGAGGAACTGACTTGTTCATACATGTGGCAGACTGCGCAACTGTTCCCGAACCCGCAGAGTTGGTTGAGGATCTGGCCCCAAGCTTGGGCAACGTGCCTTTATCTTAATCCGGTTGGTCAAGCCTACATGATGACGAACACGACATTAGAAGACGCACGTCCTGGCCGAGCGGGATCGCAAAGGGCCACAGGTTCTACTCCGCACCGCTCGATCGTTAGCTTGGTCGTCCGGCGTTTGCTATGCATTTCTCACCATCTCCCAACAGATCTGGAAAGGCAGCGCAAGGATGCAATCCAGGTGAAGGAATTACGACCTTTCTGGTCCGATGGACGGGGGTGCACTGGGACAAGATGCTACACATAAAAGTCGCCTATGAGGTTCACCTTCGACATTCGTCCATCCTACTCTATACTCAGCAAACCTCACCGCGCGATGTCTACTCAGCAGCACTTCGTCCTCCCCGATCTCCTCGCGGTATGCCCGCTCAAGGGTTCTACCAACCCACATTACCTTCGGGCTGCAGCAGAATCTACTGCTTGGGTCAAGAGCTACAACACCCTCTCCGAGCGCAAACTTGCCTTCCTCCTCCAGGGCAGCAGCGAATTGCTTGTTTCCCATGCCTATCCATACGCTCCCTACGAGCAATTCCGTGCTTGCTGCGACTTCGTCAATCTGCTCTTCGTTGTCGACGAAGTGAGTGACGACCAGAACGGCTGTGACGCTCGTCGTACCGGCGAGGTGTTCTCGCACGTCATGCGTTACCCTGACTGGGATGACGGCTCTGCCCTGGCGAAGATGACTCAAGAGTCAGTGCCACACGTCATCGACATGTCTAAAATTTGCGAGTGTTGTACTGATCATGTCTACGCGACTGTAGGTTCAAGCAGCGGCTCCTGGCATCTTCCGGCCCCAACAGCTATCGCCGCTTCCTCATGCACTGCGATGACTACGTCAACGCAGTGGCGCGCGAAGCTGAATACAGGGAACGTGGCGAGGTCCTCGACGTTGCCTCGTTCCAGACGTTACGACGGGAAAACAGCGCCATTCGGCTGTGCTTTGGCCTATTCGAATTCGCCCTCGGCATTGATCTCCCGGACAGGGCCTTCCAGGATCAGCACTTTATGACGCTCTATTGGGCGGCGGCCGACATGGTCTGCTGGTCGAACGTAAGCACACCGTTTGTTCCGTCAGCCACCTCAACTGACAATTGTCTCAGGACGTATACTCTTATAACATGGAGCAAGCCAAGGGGCACACTGGGAACAATATCGTCACCGTGCTAATGCGCGAGAAAGGCGTTAGCCTTCAGGCGGCGTCAGACCTTATCGGGGAGCATTTCGAAACTCTGATGAAGCGCTTCTTGGACACCAAGAAGCTTCTCCCAACCTTCGGCGGGGACCTTGACCATGCAGTTGTCAAGTATGTCGAGGCCATGGAGCACTGGGTCATAGGCAACCTGGAGTGGAGTTTCGAATCCCAACGCTACTTTGGCGCGGAGCATGACACGGTGAAGGAGACATTGGTTGTCAAGCTCAGCTCGGCCGACGAAAGCTAAGGTATGTTCCGTAGTATCAGCGCCTTGTTTACGCCGCTGACTGAGTCAAGCATCGTCAGCCGTAGATTACCGCATTCCTCGAGGTTTCTTGCCGTACAGCCTTATAACTCGTCCGAAGACGCTGTCCAGAGGTGTTTGTAACAGTATCATAGCTCAGGCGGTTCTGAGACCGTAATTTTTCAAGCTTACAGTGTTTGACATTAGAGCATATCTGCTGTATCTATAACTTGTTGTTTCCAATGACATAGCTGCCGACTCCGTCGGGACTTGAGCATCGTGATCACCCGCGGGGGAAGTCGAGCGCCGGATGATGAGTAAAGGATAATAACTGGAACGACGGAAGTCTCGCAGTATCATTCCATGATCGGTGTTACAGTCCATGTGGTGGACGTAGACAGGCCCTCATGGCCAGGCGACAACGCTAGGGTTGATGCCATGAACTCACATAGATCCGATCTGCGCAATTCGTGCGGGATCCGGGAGCGCCAGATGGTGTTTGGTCCGCAGACGCGTTCTCAGGAACATCGACCTACATTGAGAGCATCTAGGTCATCGTTAGAATGCAGTCGCTGCGCATACATTCCAACTCCGCGAGCAAACTTACACAAAGATGAGGGGCTGTGCTTGGAGGAGTTAGACGTTTGCATGAAATGCTAGACTTAACTCCCACACGCAGCCTATGCAGTATGGTATGGCCCGAGTCGCGCGGCTGCGATGATCACTGCTTGAAAACCTTCCTCAGAGATATGAGGCTCTTTCTCTCTTCGCTGGGCCGCTTAGCAGAATGAAGAAAATTGAAGAGCAGCGAACTTGCACTCACTACGCCGTGCCCTTCCTACATACGATTGTTCCGGGTGACGCGAGGGCCGAAGCTTTCGAGGCGCGCTTCCAGTACTTCAATGCATCGAGCCTGACGGCGTCTCAGACTTGCTCGTTACCGTCATGCAATGCTTCAGTCGGTCATCTCCGGCATATCACCCGCACTTGAAGCTTCGAGTCCTCACGACACTAGATAGAAGCCGGACGGCCAGGCTCCGGATGAACCTATGTTACGGCCGCTCATCTTGCGCTCAGGCGGACCACCCGAGCGTGAAATGTGGCCTCCGGTGCCTATAGCCGTCTAATCCCAGTCACTCTAACCCTACGTAGCTTACCTAGTGTATAGCTATCACACGTCTCAAGGTATCTCAGCGGAGCTAGCTCCGATGCCCGGGTTAGCACAGAGCAACCGTACCAAGGTATGACAGCAGAATGAGGGATAAGCAATCATACACCCTAAGTGGGCAAGCTCAAAGACGCCACTTTCCAAGCATCACATGCGGCGCAGAGTAGACAGGTACCATTACCCACGTATGTATTTCGGTTGAGGCTGATCGCGGGATCTCATGGTCCACTTACACTAGGCATCCCAGTTTCGTCAGAGAATGGAGGCCCGCAAGCCTCACCGTCCCAGATGTTCCAATGGGGTTCATATGGATTTTGGATGTCGCGTTTGCTCGAATTCGCCTATGATATGCCAGATGTTAGATGCAAGAATTGTACAGGATCTACTGTAAGCTCCAAGTTGACACTGAAGAAACTTCAAGACGCTTGATCGCATTCCGAGCATGACACACAGGTAGATCATCGTATCGCATCAGGCCGAGCATACAGTACCGCTTCATTGGAGTTTTAGCGGTACCCCTGTGTCACAAGACTGCATCAAGCAAGCTGCCAGTGGTGCCGATAACTTGAACGTGCCGTGTGGTGAATCTCATTCTCCTTCCATAAGCCACGATGACAAGAAGCAGCAAGCTATTGACCCGGGAGGTGAGGGAATGCGCACTGCGTTCTGACGCTGGGGAAAGGGCAGTCCTGTAGAGGCTGGACGACATCCGAGACGGACTGTCTACTAATGTTTTGCGCAGTACATCGCGACGGTGGTAAGTTCGTTCTCTGGATGATTGGACTGTAGCGTGGCTCACTAGGGTTAGGGCTCGTCAACTTGTTGCCTACCATCATCAGCTCCGAGTTGCCGTGGTCTACCAGACACCCTGGAAATGCTGCTTCAACCTTCATACAAGCTGTCTACACAAAACCAGCACCCATATTTGCGCCACCTGTCGGTTCTCATGCTACACGCGGAATTTTGCTCGCTCCTGCGGCCTGGGAACTGGGCCACTTGACGGTTACATGGGCTGTCATCTTCACCAAGACCACAGGCTACCTTCTTGGATTCATGCACGCAATACATGGAGCATTGGAGCCCCCAGACCTGCCTTTGCCGCTCGCGCTGCATATCGTCATCAGCAGTCGCGTTGACGGTCTAGTCGGAGATTTGCTGAAGGGTTTGAGGAATTCGGCTGGGCCGCCTTTGGCGTGTATGAGAACTCGCATGGCTCTACATACGACTCACGCGACTCATGTAGCCTCGGTAAGTCCTTGACGAGGTATTCGACATCGATGAGCTTGAGGCTTACTTCCATGCGGACTTTGCACCGTGTATCGCATTGATCCGATGACAGTGCGGCGGCGAGCGGTCCCGCACAGAACGTCAGTAAATCTACACAGATCAACCACCCAATCCTGGAATCCAAGGCAAAGGGATACCAGGCTGAGTCTTAGACTTTACTGCGACCTCACTGTGGCTACATCATAGTAATATCAGCTAAATGTCGCTCGGGGAATGATGAACTGCAGCCGTCGATGAAGGTGTGCGACATTGTGGCTTGAGAGATCTATCTCTGAAAGGTCCTCATGATACTGGCGCACTACCTCTATTACACGGCAAAAACCCATTCCGATTGTCTCGGGGGGGGCATTCACGGGGCCGTTAAGCGACAGCCCCTGCCCGACCCCATACGCCGGAATTAATCGGGCGTCAAGAGTATACGCCGCCTCGCCGGATAGAGCCGTGACCATAGGTAGTCGCGCCCCCAGTGAGTGTGAACTTCAAGGATACAAGGGCTGACTTTTTGGTCGAAAGAAGGGGCATGGAGGCCTCATCATGCAAAGTGGCCTTCCTGATGTCCCTTCCATATGGCAGGAGCGCGTCATGACGCTCAAACGTCGGGCGCTCAGTGAAATGGGCGTCAGCTGCTTCCGGGCGCTTTGGGTCGTCCAGTGCTTACCGGCACGTCTCTGTTTTGTCCGGAGGCGGTCGACCGTCCGAATAGTACTCCGCCAAGTTCGGAGGGAGCCATTCCCTAGTCCACACCCAACGTCTATTCCTGCAAGGGAGACCGTCGGTGACGCTGGCCTCAGGGAGCGGACATAGGCTTGGTCGTCACCAAACCGCCCAGACCGTCCTCCGGCACGTTGACGCTCCTAGCRGTGCACGTCGCAAGCACCCATACGTCGGAACGCTGTACTTGTCGCGAATTACTGTCTTGCCGCGCACCAAGTTTGAGGCCCGCCGCCGATGGAAATGCGGCACCCCATCATCGCGCCTCGCTCGGTCCAACCACCCACCCGGTTGTTAAATCCGAGAGGCATCATTTCGGATACTGACGCAGCATAAAAAGCCATGTACTCTGCGAGGTACACTCAACAACCCAACTACCCAGCTACCCCTCGACCACCGTCGGCATCCTTCGACTCCTTCCTTCCCTCACACCCGTCTTTCATCCTAATGGCCTCCGTCTCRTCTGGGTCCTTCGTCCTTCCTGACCTACACGCGGTCACCCCCTTCGTCGGCTCATTCAACCCCCACTATCCCGCAGCAGCCTCGGAGTCGTCAGAGTGGATCAACAGTTATCGTGTGCTGTCGGACAAGAAGCGTGCCTTCTTCCTTCAGGGTGGCAGTGAGCTCTTGTGCGCTCATGCCTACTCGTACGCCGACTACGAGCGTTTCCGTGTCACCTGCGACTTCGTCAACCTGCTCTTTACCGTCGACGAGATCAGCGACGATCAGAACGGCAAGGACGCTTACGGCACCGGTCTCATATTCTACAACTCAATGAGCAACCTCGATTATGACGACGGCACCACCCTGTGCAAGATGACAAAAGAGTGCGCCGAAATGATCCACAGRCTATTTGCTCTTGCTGACACAGATGCGCCAAACAGATTTACCGCGCGTCTCCTGAAGCACTGCGGYCCCTTGACCTATCGCCGCTTCGTTAAGCACTGCAAGGACTACATCGAGGCGGTAGCCAAGGAAGCCGAGCTCCGTGAGCGCGGGGAGGTCCTCGATCTCGTGTCCTACCAGATCCTCCGCCGTGAAAACAGCGCCGTTCGCTTCTGCTTCGGCCTCGCCGGCTACGCTCTRGGCATYGACCTCCCGGAYGAGGTCGTAGAGCACCCTACCTTTATGGCCATGCATCTCGCCACCGTCGACATGGTCTGCTGGTCGAACGTAAGTGTCCGTCTCCCGYATCATAGTGTTTCAGGCAGCTTAGCCGACTCCATTCTCAGGATCTGTACTCCTACAACATGGAACAGGCGATGGGCCACACTGGCAACAAYGTCATGACCGTTCTCATGCAGGACAAGGGTCTCGATCTCCAGGGCGCAGCCGATCACGTCGGCGTGCACTTCAAGAACTTGATCGATACCTTCCTTGAGGCGAAGCGGACTCTCCCCACCTGGGGCAAGAAGATCGACTGGGAGGTCTCTCAGTACATCATGGCCATGGAGACGTGGGTCATCGGCAACCTCAACTGGAGCTTCGAGACGCAGCGCTACTTTGGGCAYGCCCGCCACGAGATCAAGCGCACTCGGGTCGTACACCTGTACCCCCGCCGCGTCGAGGAGTCGTCCGATGATGAGAACTAAAGGCAAGTCTCATGCTCTTGTGGTCGGACCGCAACCATTTGACTAATGTGCACATATTTGATATGCACAGTGTAGCGCTTTCGAAGCTTTCCCCTCGCTGTATATACTGTAATTCGCACTATTGCGCCTTTGGATGTTTCGGGATATTTGTCACTCGCCATACCTTCATCCCCTGTATATAGTMTACTACTGTCGCCTTACTACGCATCCATATCATCTAAAACGACTCTATTCCTTCCGCTGTTATTTTATACTGTGTCACTTCCGATGTAGTGGCTGGGCCAAATTCGAATTGTATCTGTCATCAGCGAATGACAAGAAATCATAAAATGCGGCTGGGTTGAACAGCCTGTTTGATTAGCACGCAATGTCTAGCTAGAAAAGTACAGTTGGATGTAGCGCTACATGAAATGCCGACCGTCCACGGAAAACAAAGAGACCTCCAAGAATCCAAGAAAATCAATCACCATCTCGTGATATCCGCCTCTGCCTCGCCGAACAGACTCGTCTTCTTGATGGAGAAGTCCTCCACAGGAGTTTCGGCGGCAACCTCGCCGCTCTCGGTCCGGTAGTACTCCGGGAACTCCCTCTTGAGATAGCCCAGAATGTGCTTGTTTATGAGCTCGAACTCCAGTAGGAAGCCGTCGTGGCCCTCCGGGGACGGGATCATGACGAGCTCGGCCTCGGGGATATGCTCTGAGATGACTCTCTGCTCCGATGGCATAAAGAGGCCGTCCGACTCGATCCCAATAACGAGCGCGCGGGGCGGCTCGGTCGAAAGCACCCGTGCCAATGCGGCGTTCTCGTCTTCATCCGGGGAAACGAGGCGCTCACGAGCTACATCGTGCGTGTCTAGCTTGCGAGTGATGTGGATGTAACAATTGGCGTCGAAACGCGAAGTGAACTTGTCGCCCTGATAACGAAGATACGACTGCGCAGAGAAGATGGGCGGGCGTGGGGGAGACGCCGCGCGCTCCGTAATGCCTTGTGAGCCCGGGGTGGCGGGGCGCGATTGAGAGCTACGCAATCCGTCGTTGTGCGCGGCAAGAGAGTCGTCTGCTGATGGAAGCGCGGGCGAACGGGGCGGGGTAGGGACGTCAGCCGTCGGCTTCTGCGGCTTGCGGCCAAACCGCCGTTCGAAGGAATCGCGGGAGCGATAAGTGAGGAGCGCGGCCATTCGTGCAGCGGCAAGGCCGGAGGCGGGTTGAGCGGAGTAATATCCATCTTCGTAGGACGGGTCGCTGTAGATACTCTGCCGCTGAGCTTCACCCCAACTGATGCACCACGCAGAGTGACGGGCGGATGTGGCGATTGGTATAATCCGACGGACGTATCCCGGAGGTGTGCACAGTGGCCACTCAAGGACGGCCATGCCTCCCATGGAACCTCCGATCACGACCGCGACCGACTGGACGCCCAGGTGGTCAAGGACGAGCTTGTGAATGCTAGAGTGGACAAACATCAGAATACGGTTCAAGGCATCAAATTCGCAGCATAAAGGAATTACCGGACGTCATCGCGTATTGTGGTCAGCGGGAATTCGGGACCATACGGTTTCCCGGTATCGGGATTGACAGTCACGGGTGATGCTGACCCGTAAGGCGAGCCGAGGACGTTGGCACAGAAGATGAAGTAGCGGTTGGAATCGAACGCCTTGCCTCGGCCCATCAGAGGCCCCCACCTGAGACGTTTCAGAATGAGCGCAGCCGCAGAGAACGAGAGACGCACGCACCAATCCTCAACATCTGAGCTGCCTGTGAAGGCATGACAGATGATCATAACATTGTCTTTCGCCTGATTGAGCTGACCCCATGTCTTGTAAGCAACGGGGACGTTCTTCAGGACGCGGCCTGATTCTAATGTAAAAGTGGGGACATGGAAGATGTTCTGGTCCAGCAGTTGAGTGTAAACGGACATCGGAAACTTGTAGACGAGGTCGGTCGGAATGAGCTGTGGTGGACGGTCTACTTTGCACAGTTTTCCGCTGGATATCCTACTGCGTTTTGTACTGAGGTGCACGGGCAGAGTGAGAATACAACGGCTGAACACGGCGAGTCAAATTCGCAAACTCGGACGAGTGAAGTCAATTGGCCCTGCAGATCTGTGCGCCCGATCTAGATCTCAGAGCGCTACGTACACCCCCGATAAGGCAGCTGATCTGGTACATGGGTATTTCCGGCCTACCCGGGACCACCTACGTTGCCGGCCACCACAGTGGTACGTTCGCTCTGGCCGCAGTGGTGCAAGTGGTTGTAACTTGGTTGGAACTAACCACTGTGACCATAGCTGTATTTGAGCTCTGTAAGCCCACTACTTCCAAGTATCGGCAGTGATCACTTATGCACTATGACCCGCAGAGCAGACCCCAAAATCATGGACACCGTTACGGGAATACTGGAGCTTGCGAAGGCGACAATGGAACGCCATCCTGTCACCATTTCTATTGCAGTCATCTTCGGATTGCAACACATCCTGCGGCGTGTCAGGAAGACGCGCCGCTCAAGAATCCTACTTCGGACTCGAGAGCGAGTGTTAGTCATCGGCGCGTCCAGCGGCATAGGACGCGCCATCGCACACGAATACGCCGCCAAGGGCTCTCGGGTATGTGTCGTGGGTCGCCGGGAACAACAATTACAACAAGTTGCGGACGAATGCGCAAGCATGGTCCCGGTCTACGCCGCGGGAAGCGCACCTGATGAGGCGAGCAGGATCTTGCCCATCAAGGCGGACTTCTGCAACGTGGACGACATGGTGGCTTTGCGGGAACAGCTAGAGAAGGGTGGGTCTCATGATTCGCTTCTTGGGAGCGTTTCGGGGAGGCTCATGGGAAAATTTCGTCTCTTCAGAATGGGGCGGCCTAGACACACTCGTTATATCAGCGGGTGTGTCTGCTCTCCGTCCCTTGCTCGAAGTCGCCGGCGTCGAGCGGCGGGATGGCGCCTTCTATCCTCTCCACGCTGGAAGTGAAGGTGTCAGATGCGCTGTATCGGCAGGAACAGCTGCCATGCAAGGAAACTACGTCGGCCCGCTCATTTGCGCCGTTACATTCGTCAGTACCGGATACTCGTTGCCAGATATCGATCTCACGTGCACCTATCCGATCGCAGATACCTCTCCTCTCATCTACCTCTCCGGCACCTTCGATTCTCCTGATCTCGTCGCTTGCAGCGGTCGTCCCTGCACCGACACGTTCCCTCTACGCGTCCACAAAGGGCGCCTCACTCTTGCTCTACCAATCTCTGGCCATCGAGCATCCTTCCATAGCTTTCACTTACGTTCTTCCCAGCACTGTCGAGGGCGATTTCCGAGCCTCCGCTGTCGATGGTGGACACGTCCGTGAGGCAGACCCCTCCAAGCACGGACTCAGGAGAGACGCCGTTGCAAAGCGCTGCCTTGAAGCAGTCGACCGACGGGAGAAGGCGGTCTTCATACCGACTTTCACAGGGCGTGTGGGTCATTTGGGCTATTGGCTGTTCCCTTCAATCATCGAGCGCATTGCGGCGAGGAAATACAATTACACGGCACAGTAGTCTAAGTCTCCCATATTTCTCTATCGGAGTATGAATGTGCCTGCACTGTACAGTCCACTGCGTAGCTCACCGAATGTTGCCCGCCCACGGCTGTATTATAGATTCACCAATCAGAGTGCCTGCGGTCTGGTATTATATCACCCTCCGTTCACACCGGGTCTCGTTGTGCACGCCCTCGCAGTTCATGTCGCAGTACGGCATTGCGCACCGGCGACATTTGTATTTGCCAAAATATCCGCAGACGGAGCATAACATGCGCGGGGGTTCACGTGGTGGAGGAGCCACCGCTCTCAGGTACGTAGGCACCCCGGGTGGCATCTGCTCGATACCCTGAGCAGACACGAATACGCATATATCGTGATTTAGTACGTCTAGTGAAAACGCATGACGTTGCGTCGGGCGTGCTCACCGATTCTTCGATCAGCACGGTCAGGGTCTTCTTGTACAGAATGGCTGTGCGCACGTTCATGGTGGACTTCTTGGGCTTCTTGCCAGTACCATCCCATTGCCGTTTGTCAGAGATAGTCGCCTGGCGTGCGCGACCTTTTGCTGTACGTCCACCGGGCGCGACGCCCTCGTCCTCTTCGCCTTCGCCGCCGACCCCAGTCCCGGTAGGCTCGGAGTAATTCGAGCGCTATATGAGTCGATGCCGCGGCAGCCCCATCAGTACTGTGCGAGGAGACTGCACCCCGAGCGTTCTGCAGCAGAAAGGCTCGCGCGCGTACCTCGAGTTCATCAAGATGTCTCTTCGTGCGCTTCGCTATGACCTCCGGGTCCAACGGCGCGTTAGGGTTCTGCGTCTGACGAGCAGCTGGTGATAGATGAAACAAGGCGTGAGTCGGGTCTCATGTCGCCGAAATCGACGCCCCTACGTTGTCGTCGTGGTGGCATGGCCGCTAGATCCGTTCAGCTGTTACTGTGCGGGACGCCAACACTCTTGCGCATCGCCTCACGGAGCGCTCGGACGCGATGAGAGGTCGATGCTTGGTCAGAGCAAACGAGCCTCGTCAGAGTGGCTCAGTGCGACTCGGAGGTTTCGCTTAGACAGTCGCTTATTGTGCACCCCGATATAGAAGCCTTCATACTGAACGCTGGGCGCTAATATCTGGCGCTCGCATCGTCACGGTGGACTGGGTGGCGGTGTAGCTTTTAACCTTTGCCGACTGTCATCCACCTGTCCCTTTGACTACAATAGTATGCACCGCAATGAGGTTGTGCGATGGCCATAACATTGAGTGGGCATTTGTTTTCCTCGGGCACTACGCGCCCTTGTATATTGTCGCCTTAACTACGCTTATTATTCTTCCGGGATATATTGTATTCCTCACATGCGGGTCCGCGCATAGCGCGCGTACATAAGCGGACGTGAGAATCATTGCTTGGGGTACTCCAAATCCTCCAACAAGTATGTCATTCTCTGCTCTCGAATTGTACCAACCCGAACTCCACGGCAAATATGAAGATTGGTTCATGGACATGGACGCCGACGCCGATGAAGGGTTTGGTTACGACAGCGACGAAGTGCAGCCTCTTCCGAATCACGGCATAGCATACATTATGAAGGTGCGTGAATACCCAGGTGTTTCTCCACTCAGAATATTGCTGACTGTCGGCCTGATTTGCCCGCGCGCGACGCCACCCTGACCAGATACCCAAACATCTAATGGAGCGCTGGGCCGCCATTGACGAAGAAGGCGTGCACCTTGCCACAATCCGTTTCTACCACGACCCCTGTGCGGCGTCGTCGTCCAGCGCTTCCTCCTCCTCGTCTTCTCCCGCCACCGCCACCTCGTCCTCATCCTCCGCCCCCACACACAGACGTNCCCCCCACCGCGCATCGTCCTGACGCTCCCGCCAGACCCGGAGGACCCCGCGCTCGGGCCAGACGAGTACGAGATGGAGACGCACACCGCTGATCCAGAGGAGCCCTACAACCAATACGTCGTCGCGCAGTACGACAGCCACAGCAGTGGCCCCGAAGCCGAAGCCGGCCCTGGCAGATCCGCAACCCCCTCCACCGCGAGCGGCACCTGGTCTTCGCGATCTGCTGCAGGGTCGCGCGGCGGGACGCGCGCCCTGACGGGCCACAAACGCAAAAGCCCGGGCTCGGGCTCGAAGCCGGCGGTGGGAACGGSGGCSAGCGCGCGGAGGCGGAGGGTGCGGCGGATCGCGCTCGCGGGGRTAGTCACCCACCACGGGACCCTTCGCGCGGTGCACGGCGAACGGCTCCGCCAGCGCGTCAAGGCGCGCAGCGTCGCTGCGAACACGCACACGCGCCAGACCATCCTCATCGAGCACCACCACGCGTCCCGGTCTGTGGTCGGGGGCTCGTCGAAGAAACCGTTCATCATGACGGTACGTACATATGTCGCACCACGCGCCCCGTGCATCGTTCTGCGCCTCCATGGGTATATGATGCTAATTTTTTATGTCGGGGCGACGCACACAGTCCACCAAGAAAGCCACAAAGGACCCAGCAGACCGGAACGTGCGCATCCCGCGCCCGAAGCTCCTGGACATGCTTTTCAGCCTATTCGAAGAGAAGCTCCGATGGCCGCTGAAAGTGCTCCGCGAGCGGACGCAGCAGCCAGAGGCCTACCTGAAGGAGGTTCTTTCGGAAATAGCCTACCCGCATCGCGCTGGCGAGCATCGCGGTGCTTGGGAGCTCAGCGCGAGCTATAGATACAGAAAAGTGAGGTCACGTATAGTGCCGAAGAAAACCCAGACGCTCACAATGCCCACCACTCGCAGCAGACCGGTGCTGATGTTGTTGAGAACCCCGCCGTCCTGGCATCGGCTGAGGCGTTCGAGGAAGATGTCGAGGTTGGAGACGATGATGACGAAGATGACGGGAGCGATATGGAAGACCTCTTCTAACATCCAAGACCGCACAATGATACACACTCAATCCCAAAAGATTTCTGCGGATGTCGCAGACGTACAAACCTCCGCATAATGCCTGTGATGGATGTCAGGAGGACGTCCGCCGGAAGACGTCGCTGAGTACTCACCAGTGGCAGCCTGAGTAGCCTCTGGCCGCAGTCACAGTGGGACGTCTGTGGACATCTAGCACGTGATCTCCCAGAAATCAACTTGACCAAGAACAACGCAAACGTCATGTTCAACACTTTGGATGATATCCTGACTTGTCCTGAGCGATCCTAGCTCACTACGAGAAGTATGAGTAGTCCCTCAAGCTAGATTCCAGCGTTCCAAGTCCCACAAGATCAGAATGAAGCCCCAGTCTCGGGCTTAGACGCTCATCCGGACGTCCATGTACAGAAATCTTGGCCTTCCCGGACATATGCAAGACATCCGCCAAGACACCCGCGGGACGTCTGGCTCACGTCGCACGGACGGCGTTCACGGATTTCTTACAGAAATCTCCCCGGGTTGCGTGTGTACCCACTTACCTTAGCATACCTAATATTCATAACGCCCCGGAATCACGCATGCGAGCGCATTCATGAGAATACAACAGAGTCTACGGTACGATTGACATTCACAAGACATAGCGTATTGCGAGTAGAGCATACACACACAGCCATCGATAGCACCCAATAACTTCGTCCAAAAGCCGAGTGAGAGGCGTGCCACCGCCCTCCGTCCAACAGCAGAGTTCGGCGACAGGCGGGGCGGGCGTAACAGAAAAGGACGTGCGTCTGTCCTCTGTTTCATGATGATCGTAAGGCCCTCCAGATTCCCCGTCCAACAAGAAATATGAGTAGAAAGGAGGTATAGGGAGGAGAGCCTTCGTGACGTCCCCAGAGGGTTTAGACCTTTTCGGTCTTCTCGTCGCCCGTAGACGAGATGGAAGTTGTCTCCGACTCCATGAGGCCCATCTGAGAGGTATCGTAGCCGTGAGCCTCGAGGTACTCGCGGAACTATTTTGAATGTAAGATCAGCAACCGGCAGCGTTTGCGGAAGCAAGTGCAAATTCTTACTTGGCGGTCCTCCTCGGCCATGCCGTCGTGAGAGAGCGGGCGAATGAACAAGAAAGTGATGATCGCGCTGAATATCGCAAGACCTACAAAGTAGAGAGGATTCAGCCAAGTTGCTCGTCGCAGCAAATGACAACACATACCACTACCAATCCAGAACGGCCCAGTGTTGCCGATGTTGGGGTCGTTGGGATGCCTGTTCTGGAAGTCTGCAAAGAGTTGAGAGATATATATATACACTTTGACAAAAGAAGGCTCACCATCCACAATCCGCTGCCATGCTGTGATAGAAAGTGAGCAATCGATCGTGCTTTGTCAGAGAGAAAAACACGTACCCCATGTACCGCCGAAAGCACCAATCTTACCGATCGCGGCCGCGATACCGTAGAACTGACCACGCACAGCGGTGGGGCCGGACTTCGCTGCCAGCATACCCAAACAGTTGCCGGGACCGAGCTCGCCGAAGCTCAGGAAGATACCATAGACAACCTATGGAAAGTGTGAATGGCAGAGCGCTACAGGCGAATTGAAGTCGAACTTACTGCAAACGCGGCGATATGGTTTGTCAACCTGTAGTGGGGGTCAGTACAATGCTTCACTCGACAGTTCAGTTTTATACGTACTGAGTGTAGAGGCCACTCATGATGAATCCGATGATGGCCTGCGAGACGAGACCAAGAATCTGTGGATATTCGTCAATACGCCAAGTCCTGTTTAAATTGAGCTTACAACCTACCATCGTGTATTTCGGCCCAAGATAGTCGACCACAAACGCGCCGCCAACGGTACCGGGGATGTAGAACAAGCTATCGAGCCGAAATCAGTGATTTTCATGGCTTATTGATAAATGAAGACCTTACTTGATCACCACCGACCAACCGAAGACAACGCTCAACGAGTCGTTGCCACCTGTGATACTGCACGGATAACGAATATCAGCCAGGGCAAACATTGACGCAGATTTCACACCTACGTATTCGTTACAGTCGAGGTGTATAGGCCGAACTGTATGTGTTTAGCCCATTAGCCCTCTAAGCAGTAGCACGGCGTAGATGCAAATATGACGCACGGGATAGCTGTTCAATTGTCAAAATGTTAAGCAAGCAAGTGTGAGAATCCTGAGATTGTATGAACTTACGTGATGAAGTCATAGATGAACCAGGTGGTCGAGATCGCAGCAAGGCTGACCCAGTAGCGACGGATGATCAACATGTACGGGACCTTGGCACGGGCCATAGAGTCCTTCTTGAACCTCGTGGGCTCCTCCATCCTCAGTCGCCAGACAAACACCGCCAGGGCGGGAACGACACCCAGGCCCAACGACAAGCGCCAGACAGCACGAAGGTGGTTTTCACCGAAGATCCAGAAGAGGACGAGCGGGACGAATGCCGAGATAACGAAGCCGAAATCGATCATCGAGTCTGAGATGACCGCAGTCAGGTTTCGCTCGCAATGATGATACTCAGGTACTCCAGTCACGTACTCGTCGCAAGGGCGAACCACCGGTGCTGCGCGTTTTTGTTGATACCGGGTTCTTCTGACTGTTCGGAAGCTGCCACGGAGCCGCAAGGATATTCTGCACCGATACCGATACCGAGCAAGAAACTACACGGCCGTTAGTTGACGCTGCTGGCAGATATGCAGAAAAATAATAATGCTGACCGGCATGCGGCTAACATAGCAATGAGGCCGTCAACGCTGTGGTGTGCACCACTAGACGCTGCGGAGAGGCCGGAAAAGAGAGCGACAATGCCAGTCGCCAACATCTGTGATATGCACAGTTAGAGTTCCGTCGCAAAATGTGGGGCTTATCGAGAAGGCGTGGAGATACACACCATTCCAAACTTCCGTCCCATCTTGTCTGACAGGTAGCCAAAGATGAGCATACCGGCGACAGTGCCCGCGAAGGCGACACTGCTGATGGTGTTGCTGTAATGGGTATCGAACTTGTCTGTGCCATATATGCGCTTGAGGACTGGATGAATGACGCGTTGAGTCTACTGGTATTGGTGAAGCAACGTAAAAGCACGAACGCGTGTTGACTAGAAATACGGCACGCCTGTCAGCGCACGGGCTCATGCACAGTTGATCTGACATGGAGATACGTACCAGCTCCAATTACACCGTTCGCATATCCTGGGCGGTCCGCGTCAGAACGGGGTATATGCGCCACGGCTCCTCTACAACTCACCGTCAGAGAAGAGGGCCGTTCCACAGCTGGAGATGAGACCGAATAAGCACACAAATGCAACATAGACGATGTGAGGAAGGACATACGCAAAGATGAGAGAGACCTGGGAGAGGCGAGGTTTCCTGTAGGTATTGGACTGTTCGACGCTCA
Organism: Trametes cubensis; assembly: GCA_029747595.1. Classification (NCBI taxonomy): domain Eukaryota; kingdom Fungi; phylum Basidiomycota; class Agaricomycetes; order Polyporales; family Polyporaceae; genus Trametes; species Trametes cubensis. The sequence continues at coordinate 32,284 of JAPEVG010000232.1, read as the reverse complement.
TGGTGGCGGGGGAGCAGACGACGGCGGAAGATGGCGGGGTCCGACGGGGGAGTCGAAGGGGATGGAGCATGGCCTGGTTGAATATAAAGCTTTCTCGAGGACGCACGCCGCACGGTGTGGCCGATAGTCAGACTCTTTCCCCGCATGTGACACGCCAAACCATTGATCCCTCCCGTTGATGGCGATCCCGTATCGGGGCGGCTCTGTTCCTGTCCATGCTCCTTATCCGGCAACTCTGCGCACGTTCGTAGCAAACGCCGCCCTCCCACTCGTCCCTGGGCCCCGCCGCCTCCACMAGGCGACCGTCGTYCAAGATAGCACTCACGCCCTCATGTATAGCAACCTKCACCGTCCCTCCGACGATGTKCCCTCCTCTSCCTTCTCAGCCCACYRCCATTCCGAKSGCGGGCGTTATCAGCAAAAAATCTACATTTTCTGTCGATCGTTGGCAGCCCGACGCACTCGAACCTCGTCGAACCTCCGTCGAACATGGCGGCAGCCATGCGTCGGCCTCCTCCTGGTCGGCGCGCCGAACGACGCTGCCATCATTTTGCTTCGGCCTGTAAATTTGTCCAACAGTCCCATTGAACCATCGCTACAGGAATCGCTCACCCGACCAACGTTCGCCTCGCACCCACATGCCAGTACATCATAGCGTTTCGGCTCTCTATTGCTGTCGTGTGCATGTGCAGTCCGGGCCAATCTCGACAAGAACCTGTATACTGGTTATTGATCGACTCTCATCAATACCTTATACAGTCTGCTACGGAGACTAACAAGAACCTGAATCCAGGGACGGTCTTCATCAAGACCTGTCTTCGGGTTCTTTGCCACTCATCCTCGGACGCCCGATCGTTGGCCTGCCCGGTCGGCGGCAGAAGCTCCGACCCGGGGCACACATGCGTCATACCTCCCAGCCTTCCTCGAACTCAACACCGAGTCCGGCCATGAATGCATGACCATCCGCGAAACAACGCAGATTCAGGCTGATTCTCTTCGGACAGGGCAGGATCGTCCACGGTCCGAAAGAACTGCCCATGGGTGCACATCACTTGACATGACCCCAGAAATCACGTTTGTCTCACGGCGGTAAAGACCTGCCCGGGATTACCTCCTCCGGCCTTCCTCGAACGGTGCGCAGCGGTTGAGGTAAGGTCTCTTTAGAGTATCGAAGGTGCCCATATGAGCAAAAGCGATTGCGCCACGAGTGTCCTCACGTGTGCCTGAAGGGAAGGCTACATATGCATAGCTCACGCATGATAGCTCGACGCCAAGTCATCCTAACCTACCGATGGTTTGCATCCTTGACGTTCCATTGACAGACATTCGACGAGGCAGAGGTGAAAAGAGTACAAGAGAACTGTCCAACAGCATCGACGACCGAGGCGTCCGAGCAGCCGGCATTCAACATTCAATCAGTGCTGCATGGCTTCCGCGCCGCCCCCATTACCCTTCTTCTTCGCAAGCTCGTTCCTGCAGGAGGCAAGGAACGCCGTCAGCTACATGCGGGCTTGAGTTCTGTCAGAGCGTGGAAGCGCACCGTAGTTGCACACTGAAGTCGTCCTCGATATCGTCGTCGTCCCAGTTGTCCTCCCACAGCTTGTCACCGCCCGACTTCGCGGCACCTGGTGCCGTGCCAGCCAGATGCGCGAGGTCCGTTTGGGAATCGTCCCAGTCTGTCGAGGAAGCGCGTCCGTTTGTGAGTATGCCATCGGAGACGCCGCAGATATGTTGCAAGCCATGCCGCTCGATGGCTGCCACCAGCACCAGCCACACAGCGTGGAGACCGATGCAAGAGAGCAATGCGAGGCTAGCCATAGGGCCGGTGCAATGTCAAGACTAAGCCATACCTGCTACTGCGAACTCCTCGAACTCATCATCCTCCTCGAGTACGCCAAGGTGCGGCACGTCGTCGTCTTTCGTGTGTTCTACTGCAGCAGATGTGCTTTGTACTGGTTGAGACGTAGATGCAGCAGACGCAGACATTGTGGCGGGCGTAAAGGACGCTAGAGGGAAACGGGTGGAAGAGAACGAGACAAGAGAGCTGTAAAGCTTAGCGGAGGAATGCGACGCGTCAGTGTGAGCGTGAGCGTGGGAAAGCGAGACGCGTCTGGGCGCTTGCTGTGCGCGTTCCGGGTTTACCGGGAGGCCTTTCGACGCCGAACAATCGCAAGTCGGGCACCCACTTCACTGTCCGAGCATCCTCACTTTCGCCAACTTGGAGCTGCGGATGTCCCAGTCCCTTCCACCGGCCAACGAGTGAGCTCAGGGCTCATCAGTCGGCAGCTATAGCATCTCCACACTGTTCGTCTCGCATGTCTAAATCCTCGGGAGGCCTCAGACATTACTGAACAATGCAGAGTCACGTCCGAGTTTCTCGGGATGCAGTGCCTGCGGTTGTCGCGGTCGCGTTGAATCGCAGGTGAGAGACAGTTCACCCGATGATTGTCGAGAGGTTGTACAGCTGATGGCAAGATGTTCTAGGCTCCGCTGTGTTATCTGTTCCCATACCGTAAGATCATGCAAAACACCTGGTGACCGACCGACGGTACTACATGGTACCGACAGTCGCATGGATGTCTACATCATCAAGTCACGTACGCAGCGCAGATAGAGCATTTGAGGATGTGCATCACTGTGTACAGAGGGCACTCCACACCTAGGCGAGACGCAGAGTCGGCGACGAAAGGATCGGCAGATCGCTTGCCCACGCCGCTGATTCACTGCAAGTACTCCCGAGGCACAGGATACTCGTTATAACCGTTCCCGAGGCACCTCGCTCTCACAACGTGCGATCCCCGTCGCGCAGTCCGAGAGGGACGGGCTTCGGTCTGTTCTGTACACACATCGCATGCCCTTAGCGAGGAGGCGAGTCCTCCAAGATTGGAATGACGCGCCAAGCGCCACGACGGTGCGCCTTCGATTCCCTTCTTTGCATGCATTCCCTGCTTCCTTGCGGAGGCTGCACTCCGCGACAGTCATTCGGTATATGTCGCCTCTCCCACGCCTGCCTTCGCTGCAGATCCCAGACCAGTCATTGATGTGCCCTACCGACGGCGCGTGACATTATCATGTCTCGTGGAAGCGTGTGCTGGAAAATGCGCATGGCGGGGATTCCCCGTCACTGTGTAGGTGACGATGACTGTGTGTGTACCCCCGCTCACGGTGCACAGCGGTATAAAAGCGGTGGGAACGACCGCTACTACCCTGTCATCGCCAGGCCTGTCTCTCAGTCACTTACACTTTCTACCTTGAACGTCATACCGCAAGCTACTCAACCGCGTCGAAGAGCACATCAGGGATGAGCAGCGATATCGTGACGTCGCTCGTGCAGGGCGTCATCATCTGCAGCGCGACATGGGTCCTCTGGAAGTTCTTCCGTCAGTGGGTCGTCAAATCGCCGCTGGATAACATCCCGGGTCCTCCGTCTAAGTCCTTCCTCTACGGTATGTGATCTTCATGTGTACTCGGGAACGGTACATTGACCGTCTCCCAGGCCATCTCCGCGATCTGCTTCGGCTCGATTACTGGGAAATTCACAACCACCTTGGGGAGAATTACCCCGGCATAGCGAAGTTGAGGGGCCCTTGGGGGGTAAGGTGTCCGCTTGGTCATGAGTGCACGGGCACACAGCTAATCTCTTTGGTGATGTCCATAGTCTAGGATGCTGTATGTATTCGAACCCAACGCACTTCACCAAATTTTGGTCAAGGACCAGTACATCTACGAGGAGGGCCGCTTCTTCATTCGGTATGTGCTCTGTCGATCCCGATATCGTTACTGTCAATGACATCACACCGGTAGGAGTAACCAGCTCGTCCTCGGGAAAGGTCTTCTGTCTACTCTAGGTAATGGTATTGGGTAACATCCTCCTGGCACGCATACTAACGTGTATTTACAGGCGACCATCACCGCAAGCAGCGCAAGATGCTCAACCCGGTGTTCTCTCCCAAGCATATGCGGCATATGATTCCCATGTTCTACGAGGTCGCACGGCTGGTATGTCTTGTTTGGCAATATCATGTACGAGCGACACAGTGACAGCCTACCATCAGCTCGGCCAAGCAATCGAGTCTCGTGTCAAGGGTGGCCCTCAGGAGCTGGACATGATCACTTGGATGGGACGGACTGCGCTCGAGATCGTCGGACAAGCCGGACTTGGTTATTCGTTCGATCCCCTCGTTCGCGACAAGCCGGACGAATACGCAGCTGCGTTAAAGACCTTTAGGTGCGCTCTGAACACTACTCGCTAGATCTGTGCGGTCGACCTGACACGGGCTATGGATGGGCAGCAACGCGATGGGCAAGGCCGCCATTCCGCGGCGGGTGATTCCCTATTTGCCTGACATCCGCTTCGCGGGCATCGGCCACAAGATCTTGGAGATGTTCCCGCACGACGGCGTCAAGGACCTCGTCAAGCTGTCCGATATCCTCTGGACCCGCTCTACGGAGATCCTGACTCAGAAGCGGGAGGCCCTCGAGAAGGGAGACGAGTCCGTCGCGGCACAGGTGGGAGAGGGGAAGGATATCATGAGCATCCTGTGTACGTGTGTAAGATCTCTTGTCCCAATGCTCTGCACTGACCATCGTTACATCACAGTGAAAGCGAACATGGAGGCTTCGGGCGACGACAAGCTCAGCGAGGAGGAGCTAATCGGCCAAATGAGGTATGATCATATATGCTCGCGGATCATGTCCTGTGTATATATCGGCTCACGGCGCATATTCTATTCCCAGCACCTTGATCCTGGCGGCCATGGACACGACGTCGAATGCTCTCGGCCTCATCTTGACCCGCCTCGCCGAACATCCCGATATACAGCAGAAGCTGCGCGAGGAGCTGATCGACGCTGACGCCGACAAGGGCCTCGATTTCGACGCGCTCATGAACCTGCCCTTGCTGGAAGCCGTTTGCCGCGAGACCCTCCGGATGTCAGTCGATTTGCCTATCTCGCAAGCAGTGCGTACATCGCTGACACATGCCCGTCTTTAGCGATGCGCCCGTCGCACAGGTGTTCCGAGAGTGTGTATTGATATCTCTCTCTCTAGTCGAGAGGCGCGGTTAGCTCACCTGGACCCCCTAGGACTCGCAAGGACGTCGTTCTCCCTCTCGCAGAACCCATTCGCGGTGTCGATGGCAAGATGATTCACGAGATTTTCGTGCCTAAAGACACGACGGTTGTCGCAGGTCTGTTGAACTGTAACCGCAACAAGGCGCTCTGGGGCGAAGATGCGTACGAATGGAAGCCCGAGCGTTGGCTTAAGCCCCTTCCTACTGCGGTCGCTGAAGCGAGAATTCCTGGTGTCTACGCAAACTTGTGAGTACCACATGACCGCTATCAGCGAAGTTCAGTATCAACTGACATTCCTCAGGATGACGTTCCTTGGCGGAGGACGCGCCTGCATGTAAGTCGTCCCGGACTGCGAGCTGCGCATACAGCTGACCGCCATTTCCCATGTTCCGCAGCGGCTTCAAGTTCTCGCAATTGGAAATGAGTGAGTGCCAACCGCGTCTGCGCACCGGGCTGTACTCAAGTTGCCGCCGCAGAGGTCATCCTATCCGTGATCCTGCCCAGGTTCACCTTCGAGAAGTCCGAGAAGCCCGTCGTGTGGAACTTGGGCGGCGTGCGGTACCCCGCCGTAGGCAAGTATGGTGGCAAAGCGTGCCTGCCGATGAAGGTCAGCTTGTACAAGGGCGGCAGAGATTGAGGCTTGGACCTATACCCCACTACTTGGGCACGATGTTGTTGTCGTCGCTGTCAATGGATACGTTTGCCGTTGTTTCCGTTCCTCAGCAGGCTCGCGCGACATAAACGTGGCAGCATTATGATGGGGGCCTCTAGTTTGACCGACAACCTGACTGAGCTAGCCTCTCTTTACGGAAGCATATCTCCACAATAGCTGTGGGGATCGCGGGGCATTGACTAGGAAAGTACCATATCCACTTCAAGAAGTTGCCACATAGTCGCTCATTCGCTCGATTTGCAGCGCAGCTTCCAGGTGTGCTCCTACATAATCGGCGTGGGTGCTTTATGTAAGTTGTACTCTTGATACGGAGCCTCTCAATCGCTAACTTCGCCGGGCGAACGTCTACCGTACTAGGAAGGATGCTTCGCCGCCTAAGGTCCGGGTGGAAACGCTCATCGCGAACATCGAGTTCCATATTGGTCCACTCCCATCCCACGCTGGTATTCTCCGCCATACACTCGCAGTCATGAGTGGACCAGACGGTACAAAATGGATGCTGTACCTCGCTTCTCTTGACGCTGGAGGGTCATCTTTGCCGGTCTTCCCAGTCTATCGAACGTGTACCTGACAATTGATATCGTTCTACACATTTAAGGGGAGTCAAAGCTCAAAGGCCCTATCTACTCGCCCTCTGAGAGCCTGCGACGAAACATCCCGCCGCCCTCTCCAAAGACCCCGTCACGGTGTCCGACTGGTGACTGGAATGGTTGACAATCTCTACACGGCCGCACTCATATGCGGCTTGACTCTGCTTTGTTGGAGATGGGTTCGAAGGTACTTGTCTAACCCTTCCTTAGACAACCTACCGGGACCGCCATCCAAGTCTTTCATTTACGGTGAGCGATTGATTCACTGTGTTGTATCTCTGCGACCGTCCTAACTACGATGATTTCACAGGAAATCTGCAGGATGTTGTGGCATTAGACTCGTGGTCCTTCCACGACCATTTGGTAGAGAATTATCCTGGCATAGCGAGATTGCAGGGGTCATTCGGGGTGAGTAGCCACTTATGAGAATATAGCGTGAAGCTGATACTTTGTTTAGTCCAGCATCCTGTACGTGTTCGACCCACACGCGTTACACCATATCCTTGTGAAGGATCAGTACACATACGAAGAAGCAAGATTCTTTGTACGGTATGCCTACTATTCCCGATCGCATCCCCGCCCAACTTAGAGACGTTGGCCACAGGACCCATGAGCTCGTTCTCGGAAAAGGACTGCTCGCAACCTTGGGTATTAGTCTCAGCTCTTCCTATTTCACTCTTTACACTAACAACAACCAGGTGAACATCACCGCAAGCAACGGAAGCTCCTGAACCCCGTGTTTTCTCCAAAGCACATGAGACATATGATACCGACGTTCTACTCGGTGGGACGTCTCGTACGTACCCTCTCAAGTAAGGATGATCCATACCTGCCTAACGCTCTTTTGCTAGCTCCTGCGAGCCGTGGAAGCTCGACTTCTGGCAGGCTCCGATGAAATCGACATGTCCGAATGGGCTGGCCGTGCCGCACTTGAGATCATAGGTCAAGCTGGGCTCGGCTACTCTTTCGATCCTTTGATCGACGAACAACCAAATCAGTACGCCGCGGCGCTCAAGAAGTTCACGTACGCTTCCTATCGCTTGCTACCAAAGGTTTGCTAGTGACAGTGACCGGAACCTGAACAGGTACGCCATCGGCAGCGTTGCGATACCCAGGAGGATATTACCCTATCTTCCAAACGTCCGCTTCGCGGGCATTGGGCGTGCCGTTCTCAAGCTCGTTCCGCACGACGGCGTGAGAAAGCTGATAGAGATATCCGACACATTGTGGAGTTGTTCAACCACCATCTACAACGAGAAGAAGCGCGCCCTAGAATTGGGGGACGCTGCCGTGGCACAGCAAGTCGATGAAGGGAAGGATATCATGAGCATCCTGCGTACGTAGATCGTCAAAGCTTCTTTCTGGTTGAGTTTGTTGGATGACGTACATGTTTAGTGAGAGCCAACATGGAGGCCTCGCAAGAGGATAGACTTGATGAAGACGAATTGATAGGGCAAATGAGGTTCGTTCCGCTGTTATGTCACTCGACACATCCTTCGTAGTTTGACCGTCCCGGTGCGTACAGCACGCTTATACTAGCCGCCGTCGACACGACCTCGAATGCCTTGTCGATGATACTCGCTCTCCTTGCGAAGCATCCAGATGTCCAAGAGAAACTTCGCGAGGAGATCATCCAAGCTCATGCGAATCAAGGCCTCGACTTCGACGCACTTATGGGACTTCCTTATCTCGAAGCGGTTTGTCGAGAGACATTGAGGGTGTAAGACAACTCTTCGTCATCTCTGGAATGAGTGCTGATTGGATTTTTGAATCGTCCAGTTATGCTCCGCTCACCCAAGTTTTCCGAGAGTACGTACAAATCTTATATTCACGCATGGCTTCAACCCATCGAACCTCATAATGACCTTCCCCATAGGACCCGCAAAGATGTCGTCCTCCCACTTGCAGAACCTATAAGGGGGCTTGACGGGCAACTGATACACGAGATCTTTGTTCCCAAGAACACGACCATCGTCGCAGCACTCATGAACTGTAATCGCAACAAGGCAATCTGGGGCTCAGATGCGTACGAATGGAAGCCGGAGCGGTGGCTCTCTCCTCTGCCCGCCACAGTCACCGAAGCGAAGATTCCTGGGGTTTACTCCAACTTGTGAGCATTCGTAATTGGCTTTCTCTCTCACAATACTTCTCCGAATGACCACGATCCTGACATTGGTAGAATGACTTTCCTCGGTGGCGGACGAGCCTGCATGTACGCGATAGCGTCCGTTTTGTCCGTGCAACGCTGATCGCTCACAACCTCGTGCCACATCATACAGCGGCTTCAAGTTCTCACAGCTAGAAATCAGTGAGTGCAACTAGCTCAACGCGCCGGTCACCTCTCTCATACAGCGCAGAGGTCCTCCTGTCTCTCTTACTCTCGAAGTTCACATTCGAAGCATCGGACCAGCCAATCGTATGGAGGATGGGTGGGGTCCGCTATCCATCTGTGGCGCAATCTGGAGACCACAAAGCATCTTTACCGATGAGAGTGCGTCTATTGCAAGCTGGAAAGTGAACTCACGTAGAGGACAAATATCGTATATCCATACCGCACCATGTTCTGTGCGCGAACTCCGAGTCTTGATCCTTGCCGTCGTTGAATGAAGCGCTCTGAACCCCGCGCTGCAGGCATGCACCTGCAACTTGCAAGCACGCGTATTTACGACGTACATGAACCTTGTTCCACGCGCAGAAGCCGGATGCACAGAAAGAATAACTTAGAATTAGGCGGAGCATGTACCTGTATCTGTAGAGTGTCCTGAGTACATGGCTGTGGCAGTGGCAGCAGCAGGTCGTAGCAGCGTACGCCTCTCGGTTCGTATCGTATCCACTTCAGGCTATCGTACAAATAAAGATAAAGTAGAGAGACTGGCAGGCATTGTACACATGCACGGTAATGCACAGGGTAGTGGTGGAGGTATGCGCGTCGCAATGATGCGCGGAGTGCGGACGCAATGAACGAAAAGTTTATAGTACAAGCTACGCGCGATGGAGGCTATGGAGCCGTTACCGAGCGCGCCGGCGCCGGCGAGTCGACGGGTGCACTGTCCGAACGTACGACTCCGGTAGACGACTTTCCGAGCGAGGCACGTCCGACTCGTCCTCAGTAAGTCCGAGTACGTCCACCTCCGTGTCCTCCAGCTGGCGCTCGTACGCGTAGCTCTGCCTCATCCCCGGTTTCCTGCCCAGCCACCCCCCAATCATGCTACCTGTGCCGCTACCGGCACGTTTCCTCCATAGAGGTGAAGGTGAGGGATCCCGTACGAAGACGGCAGGTGGCTCGTCGCGGCGAGGGGATGAGGGGACGGAGGAGAGCGGGGATGAAAGCTGCGTGTTTCCACTGGTGGTCCGCAACATCTTGGGAGGGGAGGGAATATGTGCCGACAGTGGGGGTGACGACAGGGGTGATGATATCTGGGACAGAGTGCTGCTAATTCGGGACATGTCGTATGGAGACCTCGCGTGTGAGCGCGGAGGCGTAGACGGTGGAGAAGCAGTAGGTATATGCAGATGTGCTGCCTTCGATGACAAGGAGGGGGACAGGGCGCCGAAAGATGGCGGGGGTGAAGATAGCGGAGAGGAAGCAGGTGGCTCGTCGACAGTTACGTGAGGCGGTTTGAGAGCTGGCCTTTCTATGACCACCCCGGCCATCACTTGCGAGCGAGGGGGTAGCTTGATAGTGAGTCGCCGCGAATCGTCACGAGATACTGGGGGAGTAGGAAGGCCGCCATCGTGCTGTCTCCGATCCTTCTTCGCCTTCGCTTGAGCAGCTTTCTCTTTTCGCGGCTTCTTCGCTGGAGAGACCGGCGAAAGAGGCGCCGCGCCTGACTTGCGTTTCTTCGCCGGGTGAGCGTGGCCGGCGTTCTCTGCATGCGACTGCTCTTTCCGCTTCTTCCCCTTCTTCGCTGGCGGAGCACTACTCGCCTCAGTGCCATCTTCCCTCTCCCTTTCATCTGCCTGCTTTGCCAACTCTGCGGCTGCCTCCTCTCTCCTTCTTCTCCGCTCCAACAGAGCCGCCTTCGCCTGCTCCTCCTTCTCGAGCTCCTCGTGAATCATCTGCGCGAACTCTTGCGCGTCGCCTCGTATCCACGCATCAAAGACACCCTCCCATTCTCTCGTCGGTACGGGAAAATCCAGATTGAGGTAAATCGTCCGTACTGGGGGCTCCTCGTCTTCGGCAGGTGAACGGCGTGGTGACGGCGTGGGAGTTGCAAGACCGTGGGAGGTTGCTGATGCTTCCTCGTTCGGCGCATTCATGGCTGCGTATCGCGAGCGGACGGCCTTCGAGAACTCGCGCACAATACGCTTCGTCCCGGGCACGCGTAGGCTGGTGCCCACGACAAGGAGGAGGTCCGCACCCGCACGTCCCTTGGAGCTTCCGATGAGGTCCTTGCGCACGACGTTCCCGACCTCCTCTCCGTCCTTGTGATCCTCGTTATAGAGCACCACACTGGGACGTAGCTTGCCAACGCCCCTGGACCTCTTGCCTATCAACTGCCGTGTTTCCTCGAGAGACGTGCATTGAGGGCAAGGAGGAGGGGTGCCAAGCGCCAGAGAGTCAATGTAGTCGCGGAGGGGATACGAATGTCTGCATGTCTGGCAGTGCATGAGCTGTAAAGTGCCGTGTAATGGGATGCACCTCGGAGTCTCTACAGGCGGAGAAGGCAAGCGGGCGGTTGGTGGCTCGCCAGTGACTGCGTTCGCAGGCGCGTTCATCTTGGCTCTTGATGCGCGGGGCCTGAAACGCTTGTCATCGATTTCCGGGACGCCAAAAGTCAAACCAGACTTTTCTTCGAGTGCGTCGATGTTCTGCGTATACACCCGAAGAAGACGCCGGCGCTCATCGAGGACACGTAGGAATCGGTGGAATGGAGTGGGTTCTGCAGCTTCTGAGAGCTGAGACAGCTGGGCAATCATCTGGCAGAAGAGCGATGTGGTGTCTTCCGACTGCAAGGGAAACGATATAAGCGACTTGTACCGGCAAGGAGGCAAGAATCACAGAATGCGAGCCTTTTAGGGAGTAACATATGCAGCAGTAGTGAGATTTACCCAGGACGCATGTGGGCATGGTCACATCGGACTACGGGATTATCATTACCCTGAGGGCATGCTCGCTCGGGGCGGTTGAACGGGGATGTGGTCATGGCGATCCCGTATATGCGTTCAGCTCATTGCGAGTGCTTCCAGCTTCAATCGTTTGGGGTGCTTGTAATGTGGCCCATAGTGTAGAGGTATCTGTGCCATCGAAGTGTCTCGATAATCGGGTAGCATGGCTCCCGCGAGACCACGATTTGCCAGAAAGAGGCTGGAATGCCACGACGAGATTCAAAAGCAGAGATAGCGAGGGCGCGGATGTACTATATGCGCATCGTCGTCGACAAGAAGACGCCGTCTTGCGATATTACGTCCCCAGCGGCCAGTGCGGCCTAGACAGACCGAGCTGCACACTCACATTGAAGACGGATGCGTCGAACAGATCCTTTCCGGAGCTCAGGGTAGGGTGGTCTTTCTTCAGGGTTTGGAAGAGCCCCTCCGCAGACCTGAAGTCGGGGATACCGGCCTGAACAGAGATGCCCGCACCTGCCGCGAGAACCCGTATCAGCATCGCACCAACTCCAATCGAATACAGACGACTCACCACACACGACAGCGATGCGGCGCGCCTTCAGGATGGCCTTGATGACCCGCTTCACATGGTTGGCGGGATTGGAAGACTGGACGAGAAATGCTGGAGACGGTGGGAATGGGGCGGCCGCGTCTAGCGGGAGGAACGCCGTCATGGCGAGGCGGCAGCCGGAGGGCGAGCGATGAGGACGCGGGGACGACGAGGACGAGGGAGTGACAGGAGGTGGGCGGAGGAGAAGGGTGGGCGTTGAATGCGCCCGGTTCGATTTACTCGCACTCGAAGCGGTGGCGCGCCGCTACAGTCGGGACGCCGGCCCTTAATACTCGTTATATCCTCGTCTTGTTACCGCTACTAACCCAGTCTTCTTTTTGCTTGTTATCACGGAAACATCTCGTAAAGGTTACTTACTCCCTAGCATGTCAGCCCGTCAATTGCCAACGCGATACCCTTGCATTTAACTTGCTCAGATGTACTATAGCCTTGGCACGATGCTGTCGTGCGCGATCCTCGTTGTTTGACATTCAAACCGCATTCAAACCGCAGAATTCAGGTTCGCCGTAATAGAGGTCCCATGACGCTACGCATGCATACGCATCTTGTTCTGCATAGTAGGCACGAGGAGCCCTTCAAGAGCTCCTACAGCACCCGCGAGCGAAGCTAAGCGTGCATCTCACTGACAGCCTCACGAAGTTCATTGTAGTGGCACGGTACGGTTGGTGAGTACAGTCATCGTATCTCACTGCCTACGGTACTCATTCGCGGGATACCTTCCCCGGGCCCTGCCACATGCAGAACAGTCAACATATCAGGCATGCGAATCAGTCTAGCATGATTATGCTGCTTGGATAGGCCACTGCGAACAACTCATACAATATCTGGATTTTACGCTGACTGTCGCCATGACCCTTCGATATCCGTACATGCTCAATCTACTCGTACAACACGACGCTCAGTTGTATCCGCTCCATCCTCTACCGCCCGGTCGCACGGCCGATCTCAACATCCTGGTCGGCGCTGGAGATGCCAGACTTGTCGAAGAATGCATCTAACTCTCGCTCCTGCTTGTAGGCATCGACTTTCTTTCCGCGAGTGCGGCCTTGAACGTCTCTCTCCTCCTGGGTGGTGCTCGACATCAAATCATCCACCTCACCTGTCGGATATATAAGCAACCAACACGCTGCACGGAACCTGCAAGTAAGTACCTCGGGGAATCTGACCCGTCTTCTCAGAGAATGCGGCTTCATCATCCTCGGCGCGGTAGTTACGGTAAGTAGGCTGGTTGTCCGCACCACGAGCGGCAACGGGCTGGGTATCGGGGTTGGTGGACTCGTCGAAGGCCGCGTTGTCAGGACGAGCATCAGCCTGAGGGTTGTATGTCAAGCCGTCGACGTTGCGGTCGGCGGGCGGCATGTTGTAGGGTCCACGCGACTGGTTGACCATGATGTGCAAGTGTGGGTTGTTGGTTGGTTGGTAAGTGGGTGGATGTGCCCGGATCGTTCTGAACTTGCGACGTTTATATATTCTCTGCAGCCAGCTCCTTTGCCCTTTGACGTTGATCCGAACCCGACGTCACCTTGGGTCGGATCGTCGCGGGTTGTACTACGTTTACTGTATACAGTAACTCACCTGCTATAAACGACTAACCCCGCTGCCGCCCCGCCACTCTTCAGAGTGAAGAGCAGTAGGAATGACGTATTCCGGTCAACCATGGCAATGCCTGTGGCATTTATGCGTGGCCGGTTTGCGCAAATTCCAACATTCGCATCGGCAGAGCTCGTTTAATGTCGAGTAGGGTTGACCAGGGTTGACAGTAGTCCATATTCTTGCTGAAACGCATCACCATTCTCTTGTCTCAGCACAGAGAAGACCCTATAACGGCCGACTGGCCTAATGGTTAAGGCGTCAGTTTCCGGTTGGGAAGCGTTCATAGCTGAAGATTCTGGGTTCGAATCCCAGGTTGGTCGCTTTTTGCGCCATCTCATGCCTTTTTTCCACATCCATTTCCTTCAAGGGCTCCGGACATGGCGCTGCGTTTGTTACGGGGCTTGTAATCTAGATGGGATGAGTGTCAGCCGGCGTCGAAGTGCACAGCGAAACTTGCCAGCGGGATCTTGCGTGACTAAACTCACCTGCCTAATGCGGGAGGCGGTCACACGCTCTGGCTGGTGAACTGAACGCATGTGCCGCTGAGGTCGTAAGTTGAGCCCACGACCTACTCTCGTTCTCCCTTCATTTCGCCCCGCGCTCTGTTACCCGGTTAACTGTTACGCGCAACTTGCTGAGCTGTCGCGAGGAAAATGTCTTTCTTCTCGGCGTCGACGTCGAATTCCCTTGTAAACAACGCCGCGGCGGACAAAGATATCGAGGTTGCGGATCCCCCGACCGACTCTATCTCCTCGCTTTCGTTCTCTCCAACCGCCGACTACCTTGCCGTCGGGTCATGGGATAACAATGTGCGTTATGTTGGAATGGAACGCGTTATGTACCGGGGGACGCTGAAAACACGCTTGTGGCTAGGTCCGTATATACGAGGTAGGCGCGAATGGGCAGACGCAAGGCAAGGCGATGTACGGGCACCAAGGTCCCGTACTGAACGTATGCTGGAACAAAGTGCGTGCAGAATCTTTGCCCATGTTACATGTCGACTTATCATCGCGCTTGTCATCGTGCTACGCGCGCAATGTAGGACGGATCCAAGATTCTGTCCGGGGGTGCAGACAACGCCGGGCGTATGTTCGACGTGACGACCGGCCAATCCTCTCAAGTCGCGCAGCACGATGCGCCAATTCGCGTCGTGCGTTGGATCGAGTCGCCCCAGGGTGGCGTCCTCGCCACTGGTAGTTGGGACAAAACAATCAAGGTCAGTGGCTTACCGCGTTTTGCGTCACATACAATGTCTGACTTACCGGTACTACCGCAGTACTGGGATTTGCGCACGCCAAACCCTGTATCGACAGTGCAGCTCCCCGAGCGCTGCTACACCATGGATGTTGTATACCCCCTGATGGTCGTCGGCACGGCTGAGCGTCATATCCTGGTGTTTAACCTCGCCAACCCGACCACGCCCTTCAAGGTATGTCAAACGCCGAGACAATTAACCGCGCAGTCCCAATAGACTTACAATGGTCCCCGTCCAGACCCTCGTATCCCCTCTGAAATGGCAAACTCGTGTAGTATCTTGCTTCCCCTCGGCAAATGGGTTCGCAGCAGGTAGTATCGAAGGCCGTGTCGCTATCCAGTGCGTTTCTGCCTCTGAAATATGGAGAATCACCGCTCATTAACCTATTACGAACCGCAGATACGTAGAAGAAAAGGATGCCTCGTAAGCTCGATCCCTCTCTCAAACACGTTCACGCTCTGACCTCCCGTCCCTTTGCAGCAACAACTTCTCGTTCAAGTGTCACCGTCGCGACCAGATGCCTGCGAACAAAGACCAATCTCTGGTCTACGCCGTGAACGACATCTCCTTCCACCCCGTGCACGGCACCTTCTCCACGTGCGGGTCCGACGGCACCATCAACTTCTGGGACAAGGACGCCCGCACGCGTCTCAAGGGTACGTCCACACCCATCTTCCCTTCCCTCTCTTACACCCTTGCACGCGTCTGAACGCTGAGCTGACCACTAGCGTCACCAGCCTTCGAGCAAGCGCCCGGCCCGATACCGTGCACGACGTTCAACCGCTCGGGGACGATCTTCGCGTACGCGGTCTCGTACGACTGGTCCAAGGGCCACTCGGGCATGACGCCCGGACACCCGAACAAGCTCATGCTGCACGCGTGCAAGGACGAGGAGGTCAAGCGCAAACCCGCCAAGCGGTGAGGTCGGGGACGATTGGGAGTGTCCCCACCACCCTCCGAATTCCGGAAATGGAACAGCGGCCATTCGTCTACCGTCGATCATTCTCGCCGAGGGTCGGGACAGCGGAGCGTAGAAGGACGGCACTGCCTGTGGGCCGCAGGCGGCGTGCGGTGAGCATCGTGCGGGCGTAGAGAGAGCAAGGTGAAGAGGGAAGAGGGCCGTGTTGTGTCTATCGCTTGTAATCACACTTACATCTTGTCTGCGCTGTCTTCCTTTCCCTACCCTGACAGAAACATGCCGTCGTGTGTACAGTGCTGTGCTGTGCTGCTGCTGTGTTGTGTCGTCCTGTTGGTCTTGGTCGCTATGCCGTCATTCGCGCTCAAAGCACCGCCGCGCGAACGTTTGATCTTGCAATTGGATACGTACGCCAGGGACACACCACACACAGATTGAGACTTAACATATGCGTGTAGATAGAAATTACGCAGCAGGGCGCAAACAGCAGACATATCGACATCTCTGAAGTGACAGACATAATCTGTCAAGCCCAGCCAAACTCCTCGAACGACAGATACAGATCCTCGTCAAAGCAGAACATGCATTAGATGCCGGTATACAACGGACTCGCAAGACAGCAGCATATAGCAACAGCCCTCGCCATAGCTAGCGAATTAGATCACAGCCCCCTACTACAAGTATCTATGGCGACCCTCCTGGCGGCGGCCCACTAGGCGGGGCCCCGGAGGCCCGAGTGCAGTGTTAAGTAGTAATATACATTTGGTGGTGATGCGTAGTGGTGGGTAGTAGTGGGTCGTCAGGTTAAACATCCATAAAATGCAAGGAAAACAGAGTCTCGTGCGGGAATCCGAAGTGGAGGGAAGCGGAGAAGGGCTGCGACTGGGGAGCTCATTGCTCCTTACCGAGTGCAACCTTGGCTTTCTTCGCCTCTGCAGCCTTGACCTCCAGCAGAGGGTCCAGCTCGGATTGTGGTTGGCGGTACGAGTCGCCCATACGATCTGCCCAGGTGAAGTACTGCAAATGCGAAGTCAGAACGCTGGAAGAAGCCGTGCAGTGTAGACCGAACGTACCTGGCCGTAATTTACGGTGAAGTAGATATGGTGCAGCGTATGATGCGCAGGGCCATTGATGACCTTCTCCAGGGGGTGGCCAGTGATCATGTCAGAGTCGTGGATCAGGATCGTCCAGAAGTTGACAAAGATGAAGAGGCCGAGGTAGAGCTTCCGGTGGAGAGGGAAGAGGTAGATGAAGAGGTGGTAGGGGACGGATTGCGCGTAGCCATCGAGAGGGTGGAACGCATGCGACGCAAAGGGCGTGGGGACTGTCATGCGCACGTCAGTATGTGCCTTAGCTGGAATCCTAGGAACGGGTTGACTTACTGATCCACTTGTGGTGCGGCTTGTGCAGCCACTTGTAGCAGATGGGGTGGTGCTCCCACCGGTGAATCCAGTAAATGCAGTAATCCGTGAAGACCAGGAAGCTAGCATGCCTGTCAGTCCTGGCCGCATAACGTCACGGAGTACGACTCACAAGAATATTGAGAAGAAGAAATAGCCCCAGCCGTAATCTTCTACGTTGTCGTACAACTTGGAGTATCCTCGGATCTCTCCCATGAACCACGGCAGGGTAAGGAGGATCATGAGAGGGAACGCTTTCAAACTGGACTGGATCTCCAGCTTTATTTGGTTTTTGAGGAAACGCGGGTGCTTCATCATCTCATGGTTGAAGATGTACTTGTAGGAGAGGTAGGCGAAGAGGAAGTAGAGGACATGGATGCCGACGAGAGTGAGGGTGAAGACGGAGATGATCTGTCGGGGCAGATAGTCTCGTGGCCAGGCCGAGGCAATGGTCTCGGAAGCGACGAGGGGTGAGGTAAGCAGCTCGTCTGGGAGCGGGGGATGGGGTATGTGTGAGATGAGCTGAGACCAGGCGGAGGAGTGTGAGGCGACGACAGGGACGTGAGAAGAGGTATTGTATAGGCCGGCAGCATTCGAGGTGGCGGTCGTGAACGCAGAGACCGGGAGAAGACGAGCCCACGCCCGGTCGAGAATTAGATCGTCAGCGACGTGGAGGATGATGTCCATGGCGGTGGTTGGTGGCAGGGGCGGCCGCGCAGGACTTTTGGATGGCGGCGAGGAGGAACAAGAGCCCGAAGAAGACTGGTAAACCGGCGAGGACGGGCAGCGGCGGAGGGCAGTTGTTGCTCGGTTTATATTCCAAGCGCGCACCTCAAAGTCGTCCCACTCGCTCAATTTTGACACATGCCTACCCCCATGTGATCAGATCCCATCTCCCCTCATCTAATCTTATCTCGGCTCCGCCCCCCACCGCAGTTTCCCCGCCAGGCCCCTTTCTACTTACTCACCCGTCTCCGCCTTCGTCTTCATCGACGGCCTTCCAACTGCCAAACTTCTTTGTTCTCTGTTCAACAGCAGCTCCGCCGTGCTCTCCGGAGCCCAAAGCACAGGACTCCCCCTGAAGATTGCTATGCTCAACGCCCAGGGAGGGGCGCAACGAGCAGCCACCCCCGCGTCTATCCCGAAGGTCTGGTTGCGGCCGGACTGGCCGACTCCCGTACTCTATTCAGCTCACGTCAGATCACAAATTGTTGCTTAGGCCGTTGTACTGTACGAACCACTCCATCGTACGACCTCCTGCTATTGTTGGCACCTCTATCGCGCTCCAGGCGCAGTTTGCTGGGTGGTCTACGAACACCGAGCGCTGTCCCTCGGCCTCGTCGCGATCATAGAAGCTTTCCTGGAGTGCACTCGAGCGGGCTCGTCTTCGCCATCTGTTCTTGTTCTATCACGCGTTGTATCGCCCTGATCGTCGACTCAGCATAGGACACATAGCGAAGAGTCAAGACGTGTAGAAAAGCAAGAGCGTAGGGGAAGGGTGAGCGTCTTGGAAGAGCATTGCGCACACGAGGCACGCGAAGAACTTCATCTGCAGTCAGCGTCAGCTATCGCTACGTCATGCACCACGGCCGCGCGCTATCCTGCACTATCCCTATCCCTCCACGCCTTCCTGCAGCCTGCTGACTACTCGCTGCACAGCTCCCGCCCAGAGGTCAGGATACAATTCATCTGAGCCTATGTACCGCACGCTTGGCATGAGAGAGAATACACCGATTGCGACAGAGGCAGGACTCCTGATCACGGCTTCGCGATAGATGATGNCCCTGCGCCCGTCCATCCACCCGCTGAGCTGGGACACTCGCTGGACCTATGAGCGGTGCATACGTATGGCGGGGGCCCGGCGGCACGCAAATTTACCAGCAATAACCACCGATATGCTTCGAGAATCTGCCACTTAGCGTACATGCCCTTCACCAATCTGCCTCACCGGTCGACCTGATGATGTCCACCTGAAACGTCCTACCCAATGCCTCCCGTCAAGCCCCCAAAAGTTGCACCCATCTCGTTTCGAGCACCACCCAAATTCAGACGCGCGCAGATCAGATGTGGGCGAAATCATCCGTGGCCTGCAATTGTCCCATGCACGGCAAGAAACTCTCAGCATCAGCATTGCGGGCACGCGGGCGGTGCCGCAGGAGGTTGGAAAGATCACGCACCTTGACGAGCAGCTTCGCGATGCCGGGCTCGCGCGAAGAGTGCCCCGCATCGGGCACAATGTGCAGTGTGAGCTCCGGCCAGACCTTCTTCAAGTCGTACGCCGTCGTCGCCTGGCGCACGTCCGTCAGAGGGCCGACGTCGGCCGTAGGCTGTAGAGCGGCGGAGGATGACTCACCGGGCAGACGACGTCGTACCGTCCCTGTACGACGACACACGGAATGTGCCGGCTGGGCGGGGTGAGCTGGCGAACGAACAATGAGGATGTGTGATAGGGAGCTCGCTCACATCTTATCGATTTCCTGCTTCTCGAGCAGCTGGCCGTCGCGCATGAACCCCTGCACACGACACAGGTCAGTAATTGACGCGCACGCGAGGGTGACATCAGCATACGTCGTTGACGAAATAGTGGTTCTCTATTCTTGCAAACGCGCTGGTGTATTCTCGTGAACACGCGCTATGGGTTCGCGTCCTAAAATCGGCTACGCACTTTGCAAAGTCGTTCCTCTCCGCCTCGGCGACGTGCGCCGGGTCCACGTACAACTTGGAGGTGAACATCCTGCACGCGATGAGCGACGAGACCATCATATCAGCTCTGGTCTTGCACTCACTCCCACTTCGTCCATGCACGAGCGGCACGCAGGCGAGTCTCCTCGTCCACAGAGTTGAGCTGGGCATGGTACGCGGTGACGATGTCGTGGCGCTCCGCCTCCGGGATAGGCGCGACGAACTCCTCCCTGTCCTGGCGCCTTAGAACGTCCGTTGTGGATAGCAGATGGAAACGTACCAAGCCTCAGGGAAGAGGTGGGATGTGCCCTCCTGGTAGAAGAACCGGAGTTCACTGCGAGATTCTGGTGATTAGACCTAGGATGCGTAAGGCAAGTTGGATATACCGGCCTCTTGCGCAAGGTGAAGATACCCCGGAGGACGAGAGTCTTCACCCGATCGGGGTGAGACTACGCATATATGCCCGGCACCGTCAGCCAATATCCGCGCCTCTGGGAATGCGTGCCACTGACCTGGGAGTAGGCGAGCGAGAGCGTAGAACCCTGCGAAATGTATGTCAAAGATGCCGAAGTGGTTCTCGTACGTGCCACCGCGGAAGCGTACCCAAGAACCGCCGAAGACGTGCCACTTGTCGATCCCGAGGTGCTCACGGAGCCTTTCGATGTCCTTGACCAAGTCCCATGTGGTGTTCTCCTCGAGCGACGCGGTCCTATGCTCCCAACACATGGATGAGCGCGCCAATGCAAGCGTCCGACGGCGAGTACGCACGGGGTAGACTTTCCCGAACCCCTCTGGTCGAATAGGATGATCTACCAAAGGACGTCAAGGTGAGCAACTCACTACACACAACAGAAACATAACCCAACCTTGTACTTGGTCGGATCGAAGAACGAGCGATCCTTGGCGTCACAACCGCCGCCCGGTCCACCTAATCGCAGCAGCAGCACCGCGCCCATGGCAGCCGCGATAAGCCACACGCATTCACCACCACAACGCACAACACGAACACACCGTGGAGGAAGACGACTAGCCCCAAGGGATTACGTTACATTCTCTGATATGCGCCGCTGAAGCCCGGCATGTTATGTTAACAGCTACGCACCAGGCGTCCCGTTCTTGTTCCCGCTGAGCTCGTAGCTGCGGAAGCGTTGACACTCAGCTCGCGCCGTGCGCGCGGGATCCCTGTAGATCGGAGACGTACTACAGCGTGTGCAGGTCGGAGACCTTGAGCTTGCCCGTCTCGTACGGCTCGATCGGCGGATACATGTTCGTGGGCCAGGTGCTGAGATTCCTGCGGCGATAGATGGAGTAGCTGCCGATGCTTGCTTGTTTTGCGCCTTGCAGACTCGGTCTCTTCTGCACCCAATAAGACAGACTACGAGCTCTTGCGACTCGCGAGGTAGAGAGAGCAGAGAGAGCAAGCGGGCGGAACCTGGGGACTAGCTGAGATAGTGCTGCCATGGCCCTCGTGCTCAATTATAGCAACTGTCACCTATCCGTGTGCATCCAATCGATCTTGTTACACGCTCGTCCTTCCGCTGTCCTGGAAAGCGCGATAAGTCCGCCGCCGCAAGGTCAATCAATTGCAGGGTGTATCTTGATGCAATAACGGCGATTAGGCTAAGTAAAATAGTGAAAAATGTGACGAGAGTGGGATTCGAACCCACGCCCTTTCGGACCAGATATACGTGACCTTGAATCACCTTAGTCTGGCGCCTTAGACCGCTCGGCCATCTCGCCATGTCTTTCCATTCCCCGAGAAGTATATAGCAATATGTGCTTGATATCTCTGTAACAAGATAATCTGCATAAAGCGTTAGCAGACGTGCGCGTGAGCATTCTGTGAGGTTCCAGTTGTATGTGGTGGTACGTACGGAGAGAAGAGCGGGAGCGGTGCAAGCGCGAAGAGTTGATATGGCACGCCCAAAGCGGAAGCTGACTTGCCTTTTGTGGCGAACAGGATGAAGATGATGTCACCGTGGGCTCAGCGCGTCCGTCATGGCAGAGAGCGTTGTGTGCATTGCTTGGAGTACAACAGAGCCTCAGAAATCGTATATAGGCCCCACCTCCCACGAAAACAAAAAAAACCACAACTTTGTCGCGATCCATCATGTCTGTTCACAAGAACCTCATCCGTCTCAAAGCCGCTACGCAAGAGTATGATTGGGGAAAATCAGGCAGTGCTTCGCTTGCAGCACGACTGGGGCAAAACGCAATCGGCCACGGCTTTCAGATAGACGAGAACAAGTCATATGCAGAGGTGAGCGACCTTCCCGTACAGCCTGGCGTACAGCGCTGACTAGTATGTAGATCTGGATGGGCACCCATCCAAACGGGCCCGCGCATCTCTTCAACGACCCCTCTACTTCGCTCCTCTCGCTGATTTCTTCAGATCCTCCCTTCTACCTAGGCGATGCTCTCCGTAAATGGCCATCCACCGTACAAATTCCATACCTCTTCAAAGTGCTCTCTATCAAAAAGGCCCTCCCTCTCCAAGCTCACCCCGACAAAGGCCTCGCTGAGCGGCTGCACTCGAAGGATCCCTCCAATTTCGTCGATTCAAATCATAAGCCCGAGATCGCTGTAGCAATTGGGGAGCCATTGAAGGCGACTAGCACGGGCGCAGAAAGCGACCACGGTCATGTGGGGGACGAGGATACCGCCTTCACCGGGTTCGTGGGTTTCCGGCCGCTGGAGGATATCAAGATCTTCTTGCAGAAAGTACCCGAACTTGCCTACGCTATTGGCGACGCCATGCTCGTCGCGTCCTTTACTCAAAACCCATCCATCAACAACCTCAAGCAAGTTTATGGTACGCTGCTACGACGCGGTGTCGAGGCTCGCGACGAGGTTGCTTCCGCGATTTCGAAGCTCGAGCAGCGCATCAAGAAGGGAGGCAGCCTCGATGTGCCCGACGGCGACGAGCTTGCACGACTAGTCCTGAAAGTCAACGCACAGTACCCTGGAGACGCTGGAGTGCTTGCGACGACCTTCTTCATGAACTTTGCAGAACTCAAGAAGGGCGAGGGTATTTACATCGGGGCGGACGAAGTGCATGCCTACCTAGAAGGAGGTGAGCAGGTGACTATCTTCGTCTGAAACATTGAAGACTCACTGCAATTGTAGATATCATCGAGTGTATGGCCACGTCTGACAACGTGGTGAACGCCGCTTTCGACGCGCCAGAGTCGCTCGCCTCGCAGGTTCAGACGTTCGTAGACATGCTCACCTACACCGCTCGCCCCGTGTCGCACTGGGCCCTCCCGCGCGAGGCATACCCGCACTCCCGCGAGGGACGCACCATAAAATACGACCCGCCTTTGGAGGAGTTCATCGTCCTAGGGACCATGCTCGACAACAAGAGCGCGAAGGAAGAACGCCTAGGTGCGGTCGGAGGTCCCACGATTGGGATTGTGACGAAGGGCAAAGCGAGGATTACCGTCAGCCGGGACCACGAGCAGCTCGAGTTGGACGAGGGAGGCGTCGTGTTCATCCCGCCTGGGAACGAGATCCATGTCGAATTGCTGGAGGGACGAGGCGCAGAGGGGGCTGGGGAGGTGTGGTGGTCGTGCTTTGGAGCTTGAAGGAGAGGGACTTACAAAGCGTTTTGCATCCCACTGTGTAGCGTCGGATCATGTAGCATAGTCATGCACATATATCACTAGCATATACTTCAAGCATCCACCGCACTGTTAGAATACACACATCCTCTACGTACGTACAACTCGAGTCTAGTTTGTTCCACAGATGTTACAGAGATCTGCACGCCTTTGCGATGGCCCACGCCTCAGACGTAGAGCCACTTTCCACGGCCCGACGCCCACTGCGACAGCTCGCTCACGTCGACAGACTCGAAGCGGCGGCGGATGGAGGGGTGCTGCGACTCCCCAGCGCCGTTCGGATCGGGCGTCGCCGGGGGCGAGAGCGGTGGGGGAAACGTCGTCCTCCCCGTCGACCATGATGGGGTCGTAAGGTGAAAGGATACCCATGCCGGATCCACCGACGGCGGTCACGTACGGCCGGTAGCCTTGGGCTTCGAGGACGGAGATGAGAGCTTGGAGCGCATCGTCGGCGAAGTCTGCATAGCGAGTGAGTACGCAGCTACAATATGAAGGGGTGGAGGAGACGTACCATCCGGGACAAGTGTGACTGCGCAGCCACCGCCGCCTGCACCTGTCAGTTTCGTGCTCAGGCGGTAGGGCGAGTCGGCGGTGATGGCGCGGATGGACTCCAGAGCGGGGTGGGAGACACCGAGCGAGACGAGGTGGGCGTGGTTYTCRTCRATGAGGGCCTRCAAACGGAYATTGTTGAGTGATACTGACATCYGTACGAGYACCCRCAARTACGTACCGCCAATCCAGARAGGAGGGTGCTGCGCGGRACYTCAGGATCCGCCAGYGCACGCCTCGCCTCGTTACTGATCGTCTGGATCGCATCCAGGAGCTGCCCAACCAGCACCGGCTCCGCTATCTTCTTCCTCGCGACGCCCGCGACGAGCGCCTTCGTGTCCCGAGGCACCTTCGAGTCGACAAGGAGGAAGCGGAGGGAGCGGAAGCCCTGTATCTGCTCCATCCCGCTGCGCTTCCCGAATCCGGGCCGCACGTACGCGAGCGCGCCGCCAAAGACGGCGACCGAGTTGTCCACGCCGCTGGGGTTGCCGTGCAGGACCTTCTCGGCGATGAACGCCCACCGGTTCGCCTCCTCTGCGATCTCGGGAGGAATGGCGCGGCGACCCCCATGAGAGACGTGGATGTGTCCTGGGTCGCCGGAGATTGAGGGCCGACGMGTWGGWGGTGGCACRGATGGCAAGGCAAAGCGCTCGTGRAGGATGTTSAGGGCTGTCGCGATGCAGACGGAGAAGGAGGCAGAAGAGCCAAGCCCAGCACCGATAGGAAGGGTGGATCGGCAGACGAAGTGGAAGGTAGGTCTATAAACGAGCTGTTAAGTTCGAATCCATRGGGGAAGAGACATATCTACTCACCTGTGGCCACCAACGCTCATCATCATGTATAGGTAAAGGAAAGCAACCGCAGCTGCATGGGTCTTCGGGGGCATCTCAAACTCAGGCGGAAGAGCGCGAGCTTTAATGGCCTCTATAACCCTCATATCCAGGGTGTCRGGGTGATCCTCGCCCTTAGGAATTGGATTCACAGCGTCCCATGGGAGATCATCCACGTCCCACTCGTGTTKATAGTCGTTGATGTCCTTGAAGTGCACAGACACCTTGTTGTCATAGCGTGGCGAMGTAAGACCGTAGCAGCGAAGGTCTACAGARGCAGCCACAGCAGTCTARGARAGCTGTYAGAWNATAGTCKGGTARYSTGYATATCNNGGTCACTTACAACACCGTGTACGACAGCATGYTCTCCAAACARGATGACCTTGCCGGGTGCGCTGACGAACCACTCCCTGTTGCCCCAATGCGGCACAGTGCGRGCCTCACCGAGCGCGAGYTTCTCGACGGCRCGGCTAATGGGGTTCGGGAGACGCACGTAGTCGTTGGCGGCGAAGGTGATTGCGCCAGCCTCCATGAGAGCATGRCGGAGATCATCGAGAAGATCCGCGGGATCCTCGATGCCGACACACAAGCGGATGAGGTCCTCAGGAAGACCGCGAGCAGCCCGGACAGCAGGGTCAATAGAAGCGTGSCTAGGAGGAATCAGCCATAGRGYCGGRAGGAACCMGNGAAWTYRTACTCACGACATGACGCAAGGCATACTRATCAAACTGTTCACGCAACCGAAACTGACACTGATGCCCCAGAGGCGAGTGGCAGCAACGATGCGYTCGCTCAACTCCTTGTCACCGGTCTCAAAAGAGAGTACRGCGCCGTAGCCTATGGTGAGCGTCAGAATTACTGAGCATGGTCCCACGTATGTGTGCGCGTACCGTCAGAGATACGGTCATGAATCTCTTTGTTAGGGTGGTTGGGCAGYCCGGGGTAGTGGGTAACGAATCCTAGCTTCGAAAGCATCTGCGCTACCAGCATAGCAGTAGACTGCTGACGATCCATGCGAATCGCCAACGTCTTCGTGCCACGAAGGAGAAGGAAGGAGTCAAACGGACTGAGTGCATTTCCCACGGAGTTGATGATGAATGCCATTTCCTGCACAAACACTTRACAWACTGGCCTGGACTATGTCAAGAAATAGAGACGCACCTTCGCAATGTCATCGCGGTTGCACGTAATYACKCCRGCCATGAGRTCATGGTGACCACTGAGATACTTGGTCGCGCTGTCGTAGACGATGTCTGCWCCGTGCTCAAGCGGCCTCTGCAGGTACGGGCTCATCATAGTGTTGTCCACCACTACGATCGCGTCTTCGCACTTTTCCTTCACCAGGGCGCTAATTCCCGCAATATCCACAATCTTGAGGAGCGGGTTGGTGGGCGACTCCAGAAGAACCATGGACGTCTTTCCAGGATGCAAGTAAGGGACTACGGACTCCGCCTTTGTAGTGTCGACATGGTGCACCGTAACGCCCATGTGCGTRCGGAGGTAGGTGAGGAGGCGGTTCGTGCCGCCGTACAGATCGTCRCCGGCGATGACTTCGGAGCCTGGCTTGAGCAGGCGGGTGATAACGTCCAGTGCGGCCATACCGCTRGACACAGCAAACGCATGCTGAGCAGACGAGATCTTGGCAATATGATGYTCTGTAGWCGMARGTGAGCRATTCTAWTYCATCCASAKATATTGAATTGAATTCGCGTAGGGGCGTCTAGATGATCTACACACGAGGGCACTCGAGATGACTCGTTCATKGGTGCWGGTCTACTGMTTGCTACACAACAAYGGATGRCAGCAAGAGCATCGCACAGATGCCTCATTGAATGTGCGAAACAAAAAGGCCATGGTGTACTTTTCGCAATTCTAAGA
Source organism: Trametes cubensis (assembly GCA_029747595.1). Lineage (NCBI taxonomy): Eukaryota > Fungi > Basidiomycota > Agaricomycetes > Polyporales > Polyporaceae > Trametes > Trametes cubensis. The sequence goes on along the minus strand of JAPEVG010000232.1, from coordinate 5,546 downwards.
AGCATCGGAGCTCACCTAGATGGGATCTGGTCGGGTTTCCGCTTCGGGTGTAGTCATAACGGTTCCCGACGCCCTTGAACGTCGCGCTCTGATAGATAGGMACGCTCGAGCTGCCGTGCTGGTCCTTGTGGTCGGCATCGGGCGAGTCGACGGTAGCGCAGAGCGTAGAGAAGCGGTAAGGTTGTCTAGGACGGATCAGAGAAGGTGACTCGGGCTCCGGCGTGGGGAGGTTGTGCCCGGAGTCCTTCTTGAGCGAGCTAACCGGCTCCATGGCTGAGGAGAGCGGCGARATGCGTCTTGGAAGAGCAGAGGGTAGTTAAGAGCCCAGCTAGACGCAGCGCACAGTTGTCGGACGAGCTTTTGGGATTTGGCAAGGAAGAGGTTGAGCAAGTCGAGCCACTTGCAATTNCCCCGCATCACGTGCAGATCGCGCAATATTGCTAAGACGTAGGCGCCCATAGGCGTGTRTTNCNNNCGTACNNNGTNNACACTTCAGCTACACACGATTGGATGTTCCATAGTATCATTGGATCTGCGGTATCTCCGTTCAGGAAAGACCGGTATCGGTGCAAAAATACAATGACTGCGACGTCTAGATGGAAGAGACTTGRAGAGTGTCCGTGGCGANCNAAAGNANTGTGAGGAAGAAGAGGTACGTAGAYAGGACAGAGGGTTGACGGGAAAACTACAAAGCTACAGTGATGCCAAACGGCGRYGAGCTGCATGCGACGCCTACGCARGAGAGGCAGGGGGAATATTATGCAAGGAGAAGATAGCGGTAGTGGKNAATGGGGATGGGGYGGCGGTCAGTATGTATGNNTNNGATGCATAGCARGTTGACGGGCTGAGNNNGTAGCCAGAGCYAGATATCGGACATCGTTCCTGTTAGCNNNGATGTATCGTGTCGGCTGTAGACGTGACGTGCGGTSAGATGWGCAGCTGCAARGTGATGCGACAATATGGGACGCGAYGGGCTGGCAGCGATAGCTATCCTACAATGAGANTTNNTNCNNCNNTNCTTGCGTGAGNNNTCATCGTGAAGGTCATGACACCCCCAGTTTTTGGAACATGGTATCGAGCGTTTTGAACGCGACCGGTTTGACAAGGCTGCGAACAGAGAAGGAAGGGGGTCAGYRACACGCGCAGCCCGCCCAGCGTCCGGTGACTTACTATCCATCAACGCCAGCCTCGAAGGCYCTCCGCTTGTCTTCAAGCGATGACATTCCTGTCAAGGCAAGTATYCGYGCAGGGTGCGGTTTCGYTCCGCCCCCCGCCTGCTGCTGGCGTTTAGACTCRATCTCGCGCATGCGCGCGGTCGCACCCACGCCGTCCAGGATGGGCATGGACAGGTCCAGGAGSACGACACTAGAAGRGAAGGAGAGACGGAGATGAGYCGCAGCTGGGAACCGGACCGGGCAGCGCACACGCACTCAAAGTGGCCTTCAGCCTCGAAAGTCTGGACGCCTTCTAGCCCATCTACGGCCTCCCGGTACTCGTAGCCCTGTGGGATAACCATCGGTCAGGCGAACAGCCCCTTGCGAGATTCAGATGGACGGATGGAGCGGGAGCCGTACCATATTCTTGAGCCACTTCACACTGAGGCGCATCGATCAGAGATGTCCATCAGCCCCGGGTGAACCTACGGAGAGAGCAGGAAATAAAAGCACTCACAGCAGGTTGCGCAGGATGCTGTTGTCCTCCACGACCAGCACCCGCAGAGGCCCACTCGGCTCGACGGTGCCCACTGACGACTTGAGCAGCGTCCCGCCCGTGCCGACYGAGATGGTCGGGCTCGTCGGCATATGCGCCATCTGYGGCGARTTGGGCGCTGAATCCGTCTCAGGCTCCTCCTGCTCCACSGTGGTGGCCATGTKCGACCAGCTYGCRAGCGGATGGGCCGTSACCGCCCTCGGACCCAGCGGSGGTCTCTGCGAGAACGACAATGTGCTGCCGCCCGTCGTCTCCTCCGAGTACCTCCGCGAAAAGTGTCCGCTCTCAGGGAAGTCAAAGGATGACGATCTGGAGGGAGAATCTGGCCGCTGGCTGTGCAGTTGCAAGGCGGGACTAGTCCGGGGGTTCCCCTGGCCGATGTTGAGTGCATGCAGGGACAGCTTGAGGGCGGCSACAAGCCGACAGGGCCCGACGGGCTTGTACACGATCCTGCAGAACCCACCRATGTGCTCGTACTCGTTCACGATCGCCATCAGGCGCGGGTCGCCCCGGGCAGACGAGAGCACGATGAAYGGCCGCGACGCCTGCTTGCGCTCGATRGCGAGCTTGACAGGCGTCGGGTCTTCGTTGACGATGATGATGTCCCCCGCGTCGCTCTCGTTGGTCAGCGTGAATCCCCAGTCGGACACGATGTACTGCGTCAGCACCTTCCGAAGCAGCTGCACTCCCCGGACGGTATCATCGAACGCAAGCAGGGATATTGACGGCCGGCGGCCGTGGTCGAGAACCTTGGCAAGCTCGGCCGCAAAGCTCGTCGGCTCGCTCGGGCTCTCGACGGGCTCTGCATTGAAAGTCACCTTGATCTCGGTGCCCACGCCTTCTGCCGACCAGACGTCGACCTTGCCGTCGACGCTGGGAGACCGCACGATGCTGTTGACGATCGCGAGGCCCAGCCCCGTCCCTGTCTGGAGCGGGTTCTCCTGTGAGAACGGATGGAAGAGCTGGTTCTGTTCAATCACAAACGTAAAAAAACAATGGGTGAGCTCGTGCTCCCGATCGCGAACCCCACTCGCTTCTCACCTTCAGGAAGTGCTGGCTGATCCCCTGCGAGCAATAACGTGAGCATCTGCACGGGCGCGAGCGCGCGCACATTTATCCTTATGGAAGCGTACCTTGCCCGTGTCAATCACCGAGAGTTCGATCCTGACCTTGCCGGGCGGCGTGTCGCTCGTAGCAGGCAATTGGCGCAGCATGACGTGAACATAACCATCCTGCGCATTCAGCGAAGCTCGAATCAGCCGCGCGCCCCCCTCAATCGCCCCCAGCCAGTCGGCCAGCGAGCCGCGCACGCACGTACCGATGTGAACTTCAGGCTGTTCCCGAACACGTTCATGAGTATGCGGCGGATGCCGCCCTTCTCGCACCGGAACGTCCAGCCCTGTCGCGTAATGCGCGCGTAAGCTCACTCGGCGTCACGTCCCACAGCGGTGGGAGCACACATACAGCTTCGCTATGTCCGACGTCTATCACGGTCTCGACATGCTTGTTGGGCGTCGCAGTGAGCACAACAGACTGCTGTTGCTGCTGCTGCTGCTGACGGTCCTTTGGCGGCGAATACACGCTCCCGATCTCGCTCGTAAACATCCGTGCACGGTGGCCTATCCAACAGCCCTCCGTCGCCTCCTCCACGAGCTGCATCAAATTCACTCTACGCAAAGCGCGACCGTTCAGTCAGCCAAACTGCGTACGATCCTCGGAGATGCCGGGCGCAATGTAGGATTCATACCTGCTGAGATGAATGACGTTCTCGACGCCGCCGGCCTTGGCGTTCCCGCTGAGCTTCGTGAAGTCCAGCACGTGGTTGACGGTCTCGACGAGCGACGTCCCGCACGCCTGGACGGTCTGCAGGAACGATGCCTGGCTATGGTTCAGCGACGTCTCCGAGAGGAGCTCCGCCGATGCGAGGATCTACGCAAAAGACACTTGTGTCAGACATGTCGCCCAGGGTCAGGCACATCGACTCTACGCACTCCATGTAGGGGTGTTCGGAGCTCATGCGAGATGCTGAGGGGTAACGGTCAGGATTTCTTCCCTCTGTTCTTACGCAGAAGCAGCGATGCACATACTTGGATATGAACAAACTCTTTGCCTTGTCCGCCAGAATCATACGACGCTTCAATACTGCAGACAAGATGATCACCCCTGGAAGCGTGCTGTCAGACTAGTATATGCAACAAAGTACCCTCCACAACACCTACCGATCGCGCGGAGATACGATAGCTCGTGGCCTTCAAGCTGTCCGTCAAAAGAGGGAAACAAGGTTTCGCATCAATATCAATCCATTTCCTTCTGCTCCCGCGGCGACAGCAGACGGTACTCACGAATGGCGTCGTCCGCTCCCCCGTGCTGTACGCGCACAGCAATGCGAACGGCCGCTTGTCGATGTTATATATGGGCACCGCTATTCCCGACCAAACCGGTCAGCCCTCCGCATCCCAGACCCACCTCGCCCACACGTCAAACAGCGACTCACCGAGCACATACTGTATCCTCGCGGGCAAGAACGGCCGCAAGCTCGGGTGCACGACGCCCTCGCAGATCTTGCCCTCCGGATGGCGCTCAAAGAACTCCGTCAGCTTCCTGTACTCGTCCGACTGCAGGCTCCGGCTCGTCGACTCGAGCGCGGGGTCCGCGTGGTGCAGCGTGAGCGACGTCGACGACTCGGCGCCGACCGTCTCGAGCACGTCCACGTGCGAGACGTCCATGATGATCGCGTCCTCGACGTCGAGCGTGCGCTTCACGAGCCGCGCGGCGCGCACGTAGATCTGCTCCATCGACGTCGAGCCCACGAGCCGCGTCTCGGGCTTCTCTTCGTCCGCTTGCTTGTCGACTTCGAGGCACTCGCGCGTGAACTGCTCCATTGAGCTCTGGATGCGATCTCGTATGCGGAGTTGGATCTGGGGGAAAGGTGAGAACCCAGTGTAATCAACACCGTTCGAGCAGTACATACCTTGTCCTTCCATAGTTCCAGTTCCCGTAACGCGATTTGCTATACCATCCGTCAGCCGCTATCACTCCCAAAGAGGTCAACACCATACGTACCGCAAACTCCTTGAGCGTATGTCTATGTCGAGGGCTAAACTCCCGTCGCGGCGTGTCGTCCATAATCGCCAACCTAATCACAAACACGTCGCACCACTCAGCCACCTGCATGCAACCACACATAAAACCCAAGTCCACTCACGTTCCGATATTATACCCGTCATGCGTGCGCAACGGGCATCCCGCGTAGAAGCGAACGTGGGGATGTCCGATGACGAGAGGCTGCTTGACGGTGAGCCGACGTCAGTTGCACGCGCCCGGCCGCACGACACGACTCACATTCTTCGCAAAGCGCCAGTCTTCCCGGGTATCAAGCACTACCATAGGCTCGTCGTCCCTTCAGATGCTCGTGAGCTTCACGCAACGGGGAAAAATAGAATCGGGCGTACTGCTGCAGGATGGCGTGGGCGCATAGCGAACTTGTCCGTGGTGTGCATTGTGCGTCAAATCCAGCTAATGCGGCACGGTGAGCTCAACGGGAACGGAACAAACCTGCCTGCGTCACGACTTACATTCCGACTTGAAGAACCTGCTCAGCAGCCACTCGTCAGCACACTCCTCCCTCAACCCACCCCAAAGTACAAGCACAATAAAAACACTCACTGCTCCGTCCCATCAATAAGCGTAATGATCACGATCCGCGTATTGAACACCAGCTTCACCAGATGCGCGATCCTGTCAAAGTTCGGGTCCCGCCCCGTGCTCCATATATTATACTTATACAGCGCCCTCCGCCGCTCGAGCTCGTCGGGCGGGTTCGGCGGGGCGAGGTA
>JAPEVG010000231.1:0-56290 GCA_029747595.1 Trametes cubensis | reverse complement strand
GTCGCCTTCAGAGGACGGGCCGACTCCGTGCCTGTCGTTCTCAAACTCGGCGTGCGCCGGCGAAGACGTGAAGAGGCACCTCCCGGTGTTGGCTACGAGTGGAGCCGTCTCGAACGGATTCTGCCTGCGGACGCGGGGGAGGCAGGCCGCCTCCCCATCCCCTCGTACTTTGGCCTGTTCCGCGGAATGGACTCCGTGGAGATGATATTAATGTCCGATGGTGGCGTCCCGCTGAACAGCGACAAGGCCCTGTCAGACGCCATGCAGTATGTATATTGTCATATAGTCTCGTTGCAGACACATGCTGATTGTTCCTTCTGGCAGGCCGGAAGTCGAACGCGCCTATGAGATGCTGCGAGGCGTCGGCATTGAGCCTACAGACAACAATTCTTGTAACGTTGTCTTCGATGGACATCAGATTAGGGTGATTGACTTTGCAGACGAGTTCCATTTATAATGCCGGCATAATCTCAGCGCGGTCGGTCACCTCGGCCGGTCACATCCAGCTACAGCCTGATTATATGCAATCAAACTGAATTACGGGGTTCATCCAGCAGACTGGCTACATCTACCGGAATAGCTACAGCGACGTGCAGAACGATGAGCTTGTCTCCTCTATAGACAGAAAATGAATGTGTACCACACCAAACGATGCGCCATCACGCAAATCCTACGCACAAGCTATTCAAGGTTTGTCTAGATATGGGGCTAGAATGGTAGTCAGAACGTTACTTCGGACGAGGCTCAGCAGGTAAAACGCCCCGAGAGAATGAGCACTCGATTGAGGCACAGTCCTATAACTATTTATGCGTAATTCTGATTTTATTGAACAGCCTGCACTGGGTGAATGAATCTTGATCCGTAACCTATACACTGCGGCACATTCCGTGTTCATACTGTATCACGTAGTTGAAGTACAGCACAATTAACAAGAAACTACAGGATGTTGAGTGATTGCACTGTTAGTATGAGTATAACACGTCAACCTCAGGCCTTGACTCTCCGCAACCGATAGAACAAGAGCATAATAGCCAACGCCCAATGCTCAAACTGATCTTTGGACATGAACAGCAATGCCTGTGTGATGACCGCCTTGATAAGCTGGGCCCCCATCCCCTGTAAACCCACCCCAATAAGCATCAAATCTTCTAGTCGGGAATCTCACATGAACATACCTGATACCAGCCCACGAAACCATTTCGCCGCCACGTGCGAGCGAGGACGGTCAGCGCGCCAACGTGGTGGCCGGTCTTGTGATGGGGCTTGTTATGTGGGGGAGGTGGGACATGCTCCTCCTGTGCCTCCTCCAGATCCGCCGACCGCGCCTGAATGCGGACCTTCGCCATGATGTACGGGTATGTGACCTATCGGCACGATGATATTCAGCCTCCACCCTGCATGGTTGACTGGCAAAGTCAACAAGACGCACCACAGTCGCGAGGGACTTGCTGAGCGCGCCCACGGTGAACGCCATCCAGGGGCTCAGCTTCGCGTTCATGTTCGTCTCGCCCTTCGCGAGGAGCATCACGCTCTTCACGCGCTCGTACAGCCCATAGGTGATCGCAGGGTTGACCGTGAGCACCAGCCCCGGCTTCAGCCCGAGCCAGAGGCCCGTCACACCCTCCTCCGCGATGATCTCCTTCGCGACCCCGAGGAACGAGTCGTCGTACTCCTCTTCCGCCTCGTCCTCTGCCTTCTCGCCCTTCTCTGCGTCCACGATCTTCTTTGCCTTGGACAGCCGGCGATCGAACGACCGTCCGATCTGCTGGCGCGTCGCGATCACCGCGACTGGGATGGTGAATATTTGGGCGAGCGCGCCCGCGACTGCTCCGAGCGCGAGCTCAGCAGCCGTGTTCAACGGCGGAGCGGTGCTTCCGGCGGGTCGCCTCGCAGCCAGACGCTTGATGTACGACGTGCGCACGAAGGAATAGAAGAAGAAATATGCGTATTCTGCAACGAAATTGTGAGTGACTGCACATTATGCTGGCCAAAGCTCTCAGCTCACGCATTGAGAAGGTATTGAGCATCGTAGCCAAGAACCCCCTGTAGTAACCGGAGATACCCTCTTCCTTGAGTATGCGGAGCAGCACACCAATCACGCTCAGCTTCTCCTTGTCGGACTCATTAGAGTCTACCGTCGTCGCTTGTATCCGGGTCTTGACGCTAGTCAGGCGCGGAACCGTCAGAACGCAGATATTGCATTCATGATCTTGGAGGCTCACATGTCTAGGGGGTAGACCACACTGAGATACTGTTAGTTCTGTTGCGCAACACATGAGGAGTGACGGAAACTGAACGGGCTACTATGTGCCCCTTGTGATACATAGGTGCACCATTCGAAGGACGCCACGGCGCTGAAAAGAAGTGCGAGTATGACCTTTCCGGCGGCCAGCCGGAAACTGCACAATGGCGCTCCTGCTATCATGGAAGGAGCGAGTATCGTATCACATTGGACTTCAGTCGTCTGCGCCCCTCAGAGCGATGTGCTCAGACGTGAGACGCGCATAAACCGACTCGGCGGGGAGGCCTGAGGCCTGTAACGCGCCGCACTGGACACCAGAAGCCGCTGCATCGCCGGTGTCTACTCGCGCTATCAGCGTACCGTATGCACGCCTCAACTAGGATGTAGGTTGGTAGTGTTTAGGTATACCAACGACGAAGCGACCAAGTATTGCAGCGTGGTGCATTCGCCGCCTGGTAGACTCGGAGCGCAATCAACGGCCAGACCGAGCTCTGTCCTCCGCATAGGTTATATAGCGCCACGTTAGGGAATGCCCGACGGCCGGTCTTGTCAAGCATCACGCCAGCCATCGGGCACTCTGACCACATCCTGTCGCCGGGTGTCCCTGAACACGATACGAGTTTCGAGTACTCACGCGTTACTAAAGCAGGCTCCCAGCGCCCCAGCCAGCGCGTAGCCAAACGGTGTCAACTGCGTCGGCTTGGACATGTCTTCTCTACAAACAGCTGTACAAGTCCCAGACGAGTTCTAAGGCACAGAGAGAGGGAGAGAGAGGAAGAGGCGGAAAGGAGGAAGGTGGCAGGAGCGTTCTTGAAGCAGTCGCGGCGCGCCGGGGATCCCCATAAGTGATTGCTGCCGGAAAGAACTTGGGACCGGATCCGGGGACCGGTTGGCGGTACAACTTGCTCCGGTTACTTACTGTACAACTATTCCAAGTAAACAGATGCTCGTAGCCCCTAACCCTAGTCGAGGGTTTCAGTCCGAGCAGCCCACTCGTGAGTCTCTGAGTACAGTACAGTACTAGAAGCAATTTATTGAATGCTATAGATTACGAAACTACCATCAGCACACTGCGTTACGCAGTAATGCAAGCTAATCGCTGTTTTGTGGTGCTTGAGTATTCTCGTTGACGGCCAGCTCCCGAGTCTCCTCCCCAACAGCCTGTCCCTGATTATCCTCCCCGGCAGCCCGTTCCTGTTGCGTTATCATGAGCGCGACCGAGTTTTTCGTTGGTAAGAGGCTTCGAAGAGACACATACCCTGTCGGCCCGTTTCTTCTGTCTTCGCCGCCATAGCAATGCAAATTTCACATCCGTGCGGTTACGCCAGCTTATCGGTAAGGGCTTGCCGTCCAGCTTCACCATGCTGCCGGGCTGGATGTCGACAACGGGGACGTGGCTGGGTATATCCTTCTTCTTGCGCACGGGTTCGATTATCCGAAGGACGCGAACACCTATCTCTGGGTATAGGTTGTCGTTTGGAGTCGCGTACAACGCGACCATCTGACAGCGCAGGACTCCCTCTAGATTGAAGCATCGATACCGTCGACGAGCGCACCCCATGTGTGGTGCAATCTTACTTACCTTCAAAAGGCCAAAAGCCACGCGCTGGGTCATCGAGCGGCTTGAAGATATACCGGTTGTGAAGCCGATACAAGGAATTCCGGGAAACTATGAAGAAGTATGCTGCGGGATCCGAGAGATTGACGTAGAAGGGGTGGCCCATAGCGGTAACGATCTGCGAGGACGGCCCTAATTTCACGTCGCCTATTGACTCTTGCATGACCTTGCAGCTCTCCAACAGTTCGTCCGTCAAGAATCCGTCCCTTTGCAAGACGTCGGATAGAGCTTTGAAGCGCTTCGAATGCGCGACCGTAAGCAGGGGTATGTTCCAGGGCAAGCCGTATTCATTCAGAAGGTTGTTACCCGTTCTGGGGCCGCCTTTGACTTTCTCTATCAAACGGAAGCGAATTTGACCACTGATGGGGGTCGAGGGTTGCGGAAGGTAGTAGAAGAACCCGTGCGTATTGGTAGGGAAGGGAAAATATTCGGTAATGCGGGAGCGGCCAAGGGTATGCCTCTTCTCTCTATAGCCGATTATCGCATGCGTTGGGGGTTCAGGAGGGGCATTCGGGTTTGCTTCGTCCGGGGACGGCTCCGTTGGCTCTGATTGCTTGTTTTCAGAGCTCTGGCCCGACGAGAAGGCAATGATACGATTAGACAGGTCAACGTAGTCCTGTCGGTTGAGCTTGAAGCGGTCCAGTGTACGAAGATTCCGCGTGAGTTTGACTGGAAACTGGTCGCTTGGAAAGACTGATGCTGAAGGTGGGCTAAGCTCGAGTCAGTGTGGCTGGGAGGTGCTTCAAGATGACTACTTACTCCCCGTGGATGTTCCTGCAATCGCTTGGTATCCTCCTTCTACGCGCACTCACACGTGTCGCGTCTACCATGCACCCGCGAAGTGGTCTGAGCTCCCCCGGTAGGCCCAATGCTTTCATGGTGAGCATGCGATTTGTAGCGCAATGATTAAAGAGCCAGACACGCCCAGGAAGTACCGTATAAACTCGATAGGCAAGTCCTGTTCTGTTCCAGATGAGATGGACGACGAAGCTCCAGTGAAGTGCAGCTTCAGCGTGACGCGAAGGTGCAATGCCAATAATGCAGTTGGCCACCGCCGTTGGCGTCAAACGATGAGTACGTAGACGCCGGAAGCATGGCAGCAAGCGCCCATATAATGGCCACCACGGAGCGCTGGTTCCTGATAGGCCAAAAGTTGCTTAACCCAAGAGTGTTCCGGGAAGGTCTCGGTTACGTATACGATAGAATGAGCATGGGAGAATGAACGAAAGGAGCACGATGAGCAGGCAAAGGCCAAGAGTGCGTGGAAAGACACACGATGGTCGCGCACGCTATCTGTCCAACGTTCTCTCCGTGATCGAGCGCTGGGTGTGCAGGCGGCCGACTCGAAAGGTCCTCCAAGCTTCTTTCCTTCCGTACCATATGCATCCTCGACAGACATAGTCTCTCTGTCTCCACACTCGTCCCCCATCACACTTTACGACGCACGTCTTGCCTTTCAAAGGTACCAGAATCCGTGAGTTGCGTCCGCTGATGCCTCTCCCAGCGGCAGCTGTGCTCTGAATCTTCGAGGCACATGCTCAGGCAGCCGCAGCGAGTGCATATGGTACACACACGAGTCATGCAGCACATGTGTCGCCCGATAACAATACAGACCGCGCTCTTCGTCTTCGCCTCAATGGCTTGTCAGCAGCCCGGTCTCTCTCACCATGTCACTCTGCGGGAACGGCCTCTAATATCGGCCATCTACGTCCCCTCTCCGACGAGTCCTTCCTGCCACCACGCTTGAACTCGCCACCGCTGGCACCTGTGCCCACTACCGTGAAGCTTGACGACTGCCTCGCACAATGTCAGCCAAGCAGCGGCGATCGTCCAGCATGGCTTTGTCACCGGAAGCCGACCCGCCGAGCTATGTCTCGCGCCCTCCGGACTTCACCGAACACCGCTACCAGCTCGAGGACAGCAAGGGCCGTCCCTGGCTCTGGCTAACCGTGAAGAGCCGGTCCAGGGAAGCCAGGCAGCTCCCACTCTTCTTTGACCGCGATACCATAACGGGCTCCGTCGAGGTCGATCTCGATAAAGCAGAAGGCTCAAAGGGCGTGTTGATTTCGGTGGGTCCACCAACCAATTGTCGGCCTCGGTCAATCGCGCACGCAGGGGTCCGGCGCACCGACGCGTCCCGGGCCCCTTTGTCTATCTATGTCCTATGAAACGTCGCCCTCGCGTTTGAGTGGGCGAAGCTGACAATGTCCGGCTCGCCGGTGCCTTCGGCGACGCATGTAGGTTACGGCAGGGGTCACCGCTGTCGGCCAGGACGAGATAAAGTTTCTGGACGTCACGTCCGAACTCTGGGATGCGCGATCAGCTCCGTCGAAGCTCACGGGCAAACAGTCGTGGCCATACAGCATCGTCCTCCCGACGGACTGCACCGTCCCTGAGCGCGGCAAGAATAAGCAGCGACAGCAGGTGTACCCGCTTCCTCCGACGTTCTCGGAGCGTGCGAGCCCGGCGTATATCGACTACAAGCTTGTCGTGACCGTGCGCAAGAGTGCGTTTCGCGTGAATCAGACGTACGCTTTTTGTTTCTCTCGGCGTGTGGCAGGTCAGCCTGGGTGAGACTAACGGCACAAGCCCGCTCGTAGGCTGGCGACCAGCTTCGTGTACCTGCCGATAATCAAAGCAGACCCTCCATCTCACTTGCGGCAGCTCGCGTACAGAGAAGGGAGCGCACTCATTGGACCCGAGGGGGACCCTGACGGCTGGAAGGTGCTCCCCTCGGTCACCGTAGCAGGAACGATCTTTGGTGCCCGGCAGGTCGAGTTACAATGCACGGTACGTATGTTGGGCCACCACATCACCCATCAACTAAATCTTGACGTCGCTCAGGTCGCCCTGTCAAAGCCTGTGAGCTGCTCCCAAGCATTCGCACCTCCTATGCCGCTTTGACAAATGACATATGATGACCAAACTGAAAAAAAAAATCGGCGAAAAATAAAACGATTTTTCTGACAATCGCACGACATCCCCGGCTCCTAATCGCAGCTCACATACGCCCTGGGCAGCCCGATCCCGATTGTCCTCACGCTCAGAGGGCACGACGAGCAGGCCCTCGACCTGCTCGCGACGCCGTCCGCAGTGCGACTGCACCTCATCCGGCTGCGCCTTGTCGGCTCGCACGCAGTACAGGACAACCCTGCGGCAGGGCGGAGCAACAACGTCTTCCGCGACAGCGTCGGCACTGCGTTCTTCTGGCCCTCAGATGAAGGTGCGCCGCAGCCGGGTGTGCGCGTCCTGCAGGGCGAGCTCGAGGTCAAGAAGGGGCTCAAGCTCGGCTTCGTCTTCCCGCGGTTCTCACTCCGGGTGAGTACGCCTCGCCTATGCTCCTTTGGCACCGCTTCAGCCCTCTCTCGATGGCGTTGTCCTATCGACGCTAGCCGTCTATATTACCGTTTTTCCATTCGTCTTCCGTGCCTCCGTGCGTCATGCCACTCTCTTCTATCCCCGTCCCGTGTCCTCTCCCTGCCCTTCGCTTAAGCCACTAGTGTGGCTTGTCAATTCATCCTCCGTGCGCCCAGTGCGCCTGGTACGGTCCCAACGCCCGATTCATCCCCATTCCCGCTCTCACCCATGACATTCCGCCCATTCATACCGAGCACCTATATTACATTCGGCCGCCCTAGAACGCCCATTCTTCTCCCGCTCCGGCATTCACTCCCTGTTTCTCCCACACACCTCCCCGTATCCCGCTTCCCGCGTCCCGAGTTTTGACATTCGTGCGCTGATACGCGGTGGCCTCGCGTGCAGTACACGCTCGTCCTCATGCCCTTCCAGGCCCCGGGCTTCGTGCCCTCCACGGGCCACTCTGGCGCATCGGCAGCGTCAGGAGGAGGGGGAGGAGGGGGCGTGGTGGCGGAGGCGCTCCTCAGCGAACGCATCGCGATCGCGAGCGTGAACGCACCCGGGGTCGTGCCGCGATCGTATGCGCCACCGGGGTACGTCTTCCCGGAGGAGGGCGATTATAATAACACGGTTGGGTACTTGGAGAATGGAAACCAGAGGTGCGTGCGTGGGCGTATGCGGGAACGTGTGCAAGCTGGGCTGACTGGCTGCCGGCAGGTTTTATCACCATGGGTTTTAGTGGGTGGATGGGAGGCGGTGACTTCCGAGGTTTTTGTATTGCTTTCATCTGTGTTTTCTCATCGATTTACGAGCTTTATTACGGCTGTACAATACTACCATGCATACCACTTCATGACCAAACGTAACGCTGCGCTTTGTCACTAAGTGTTGAGTACCATCCGACCGCGCGATCTTCCAATTAAAGCACACCGGTACCGTCGAGCGTTGAGAATAGATAGAGCGTTGTATACTGCAGCTATACGTACGTATACGACAAGTACTAGGGATTATCAACAGCGCGGACTATACAGGATGTACTATACCGATCGATGATACTAAGTAGGTAAGTGAGGAGGACGAGGATGACGAGACGGAGCCGGAGCCAAGCTTAAGCTTTAAGCAATATAATAACGGGTCGAGGAGTCGAGACTTGAGACTCGATGAGGGGGAGTCTAGTACGATGCGATGCGCGGACACCAATGGTCACGGCGGAATTCTAGTACGCCCCTCCCCATCTGCCTCTACCACTGCCACTATCCTCCGCTGTAAGCAGGGAGGGCGAGACGGATGGCAAAGGGAGAGAGAAGGGGAAGGAGGGAAGAAAAACTACAGCTACAGGGCGGAACGGGACGGGGTCGGCAGAGCTACAGCCACGGGAGCGGGGTGCGGTTGCGGCCGAGACGCATGGCAGGAGAGGCGAGAGAGAGATGTGAACGAAGAGAGAGAGGGAGGTAGGAAGGGAGGGAGGGAGGGAGGGAATTGGTTCAGAGATGAAGAGAGGAGAGGAAGGCAGAGAGAGCTGTCCAGAAAGCGATATAACATGACGAACGCGAGCGCGCGGGATCAGCGGAGGATTAGGGATGACGATGGTGATGACGAGGATGATGATGAGAGGGTCCGGGTCTGTTGTTGATGACAGATATGGCGAGAGCGTCGTGTGCTCGGGTGTGTAGTGGGATGATTGTTGAGAACACCATCGGAGTCCGGGGAGAGAGCACCAAGGTTGAGTGAGCTTCGGCCTTTCGGGCTCCAACACGCATGCAGCGTTCGGGTCGCAAGTCGCGGATGCTTGGTCGTACAGGGCACAGTCGGAACGCGCGAGAGGAAGGGACACTGTTCTGACACAAGACAGTGACACAGACACAGGCTCCGTCGCGGCCGCACCGTGCCCCTCTCACGCGCTCGCGGCAGCGGCCACGCGCGCACCGTAGCACGCCGAGCGCGCGCGGACAGCCCCACCGCGACGCGACACGACGCGGCGCGGCGGGCGCCGCTCACTTCTGCTGCATCTGCGCGGCCCTGCAAAGAGATCGAAATCGCGTATAAGCAGACTGCTTCCGACCGACCAACACTCGAGAGTAGAAACGGCAGCAACAGCAGTAGCAGTAGAATACTGTCCAGCGGCGCGCGGACGCCACCACCACCATAGAGCGCTTGAACCGGCACAAAAGCATCGCTGGGGCAACTTCAGTGACCGGGCCCGCGCAGTGGCGGCACGACATCCGCGGCGCTCGTACTTCTGCACTGCTGCAGCCGTCGCGAGCGCGATCAAGGAACCGGCGACTTACACAGGCACGTAGGCGCACGCGAGCCCGCGGCGGTTGCAATTGCTGCAGATCGGTCGTCCGTCGCACTTCAGCTTGCGCCCTACGAACACCATAAAAGTCGAGCAGAGAGGAGAGTGTCAAGACGCGCGCGCGCGCGAGGGAGAAAGCAAGCCAAGAGCGTGAGTGAATGGCCTTCCATTTCGAGCGATGCATAGTTAGGACTAACCTCGGCAGAATGTGCACGCCATCGGAGTGCGGCGCGGGGTGCGGGGCGTGTACTGCTCGCCGTCCGAGTCGTCGTTGCGGGAGCTTCCAGATTGGCTGTACTGCTGACACGACGCGGGGTCAGCTCGGTCGTTCGTTGTGCTACGCGGAGGGCAGGCCACTTCGCGTTGTGGCGCGGGGCGGGACGTACGCGGGAGTCCATTGCTGTGGTTAGATTAGGTGCGGGACGGACGAAGCAGAGAAGTGCGCGAAGACGCGAAGCGGGAGGGAGAAGTAGGCACGGGAGGGGAGAAGACGAAGGCGAAGGCGAATGCGAAGACGAAGGATTATTGTATAGAGGACGTCGAGCCCGGCCTAAAGAGGTTAGCGGAAGAGGGGAGACGGAGACGGACGCTGAAAGATGAGAGTTGCAGATGCTGGGCCGCGGTCGACCTGTGAGAGCGGGAGCTTTATACAAGGCCCGAGAGCTGGCGTGGACTGGGGAATAAGTATCGGTAGGAATATCTGGGCGTGATCCATGCAATATTATTCCCTGCCGCCCGGGGGGTCGGGCAAAAGTGGCAATGAGCAGGCTGGTCAGGGTCAAAGGGCCCTTACCCTGGCCTAAGCGGTCGACAGTCACAGACTCAGACTGTGAGCTGGAGCCTGAGAGGGCCGAGGACCAGGAGTTAGACTGACTAGTGACTGCCGCTGCCGCTGCTGGGCGACTGCACAGGGACTGGGCCAGTGCAGCCACGATATCCCGAACGCGTTTGTGTTTCACCTNCCCCTTGGTTATCCGTNCCCCCGCGTCCCTCTCCAACCATCCCAGTCCCAATTCCATTTCTNGGCCGGCTCCCCGCTCACGCGTACGGCGCCCCTCCCAACCAACTCCAGTCTCCCACCACTCGCTTTCCCTCCCGCTCGCCGTCGCCCGACCGCGCGCCCGCTCCCCCCGGCTCGTTCTGCTCAAACACGTCGCTTCCTCGTCNAGAGCCAGCGNCAGTGGGTNCCCAAATCCGAANCCCGATTACCNTCATAGCCTTTCCGCNAAAAAATAAGCTTGGGCAACAGCTGCAGCCTGATCGAGTCACGGCACCAGCCCTCCTGGCCCGTTCCTGACACACTCCCAATCCATCTGGCAAGATGATGCTCAGTCCGTCCGCCGTCCGGATTTCGGGACGCGGCTCTGCCTCCAGAGTCCCACTCGCAGCCGCACACGCCGACACGCCGACAGAAAGTCGCTCGCCGTGACAAACCCCACCGCACACCGCAGCACGCTAACAGCAGCGCCGAGCCCGCTGCGCTTCGATGGCGGTGGCCTGTCTGACTGACGTACGGACCTCTCGCTAGAGCGGCCCTATGCCGCGAGAGCCTAAGCTTGAAGCTCAACTTGTCAAAGCTGAGATCTGAAAGCCCGACAGGCCAAACGTCCGTGACCGGGTGAAGACCACGTAACGGCCGAAACAGATCCGGACAGGCGGGAATCTGCGGCGACGGAGCAAATGCTGCATGGAGGCAGCCCGCAGACGACACGCGCGCCCGGGAGACGTTACGTCGTCAACGGGGAGACAGGCGTCTGCCGGCCGCGACGATTCGCGACTCGCGACTCAAGGCACCGCTGCCACGGCCCACGCCGCACGGTCGTCCTGGCTCCCTGTCAGCACGCGTCTCCAACGCAAAGCTCGCTGGGCGTGCGCATTCTCCACGCATCCTCGCGCCGCTGAGGACCTGAAGCAGGAAACCGAGCCCGAAGCGTCGGGTAAGGGCGGATAGACGTTTGAGCGATCGAGGACCGAGGAGGCTTTGGAGCCTCGTGGAAGATGACTTTGGCTAAGACCGCCGAGATCGCCACGATACGAATGGGCGGGAGGGGCGAAAATTGGACGAGAACGGCTGAAAATGCAAAGTTGAGAGGACCAAAACATTAGAGCCGGGGTCGGAGACGGATATGACGACCGCAAAACGTGATGAGCGGTGGCGGTTGCGACGGTGAAACAGCAGGCTGGGGCAGGAGCCAGGCCGGATGAGGAAGGGAAGAGGCGCATCTGAGTCGACCAGCACTGACTGAATCGCTTCCGGCTGGCAGCGAGCCCCGGCACGCCACCAAAGCCAACGTTGCGAGGAGATGGGCGATGGGAGATTTGCCGCCTGGCCAATCGATCTCTGAATCGCCTGGGCCGCTGCGAGAATCTTACCGCGACTCCGTCCACAACGGCAACGGCAGCGTGCCACGGACGTTCACGGCCCTGGCTCAGCTGCTCGACTTGACTCGCGGGAGAGAGCGTGGCGGACACGCGGACGTGGTGGACAACCGCGACGTCTGACGTTTGGGTGGGGACGGGAGATGGTGGAAGCGTTGTTGTGCGCAGCGAAGGGTAGGGAGGGATTGTTGATGCGCTGTCAGTGTGAGCGTTTGGTTGTGTTTCGCCTGTTCATGACGCGTAGGCACAGGCAAAGACGCAGAGGGCCAGAATCCAATTCCAACTTGGACTGTGAATGTGAATGTGAGCGAATGTGAGCACGGAGCGATGGGCGCGGCCGGCACCGCTCGTTTGATTGGTTCCCGGCCACGTGGCGCCCACTCGCGTGCTCAGCCTCTGTCCAGCGGAAATCCCGAGTCTTGCGTTTCAGCTCACTCGGCGCACTAACCGCCATGAGATAGCCTCTGCCCACGGTCGTATGTTGTCAATGATAGGATGCACACAAATGACTCTAATTTCGTCGGATCTTCAGCTCCTCCATCGTCGCAGCACCCATCGTCGCACTTCCTGATGATCCTGTCCGACTCGCGCCCGCGCAGATCCTCGGTCCAATGCTTCCCCGCCAGCCTTGCAACCAACGCCAGCAACCACACCAACGGCCATGCGCATCCCGCTCCACCAGGGTCCAGCAACTGNCCCAATGATCAATTTGATGCGTCCCATCCTCCTCCTCCGATTCGTCTGCTGTCGTCTGGGATCCACGTTCTGCAGCATCGATATATATCTAGCCTCGCCGAGATCTCCAGCAGACGGACTAGAGTCACCACCATTGCGACGCCGCACGCCGAGGTAGCGCAGCTCAAATCGGAAATGGAGAGAACGGATATCTAGCTGGATCCGCGGGGAGCTTCGATCAGAGAGGTCCATGGTAGGCTACTTTCAGCTAACACGAGCCAGGCCCACCCACGACGTCAGAGATGCACAGGTTCATGCATCATGCACTGCATGCATCGGGCATCGCATGCCCTCCCGTACCTCCTCCTGAACGCGCCCTTCGTCACGGCTATAGGCCATAGCAGGCTAGCCGCAACATACAAACTGCTACAGGCTGCAGTAGGCGCATCTCCGGATTGAGTTGACTAACACCCGGTGACTCTCGCAGCCACCCGCCACCCGTGATGTCCGCACGAAAGAAGGACTGTAAAAAGTCGTTTTGCTCAAGATGACGATTCAATTTAGACGCTATACTCTTCCGGTTTGCTGCACTCGAGGGCTGGGAGGATCGAAATCGGACGTCTCGGACGAACGCACGACGGTCTCGCCATTGGGACTTAGAACATCTCCGGACAACACTACCGACCCCCGACGCGGAACCCGAGCTGCGAGCATGCTTAGCTGTGCAGCAGCCTAGTGGTCCATCGCACGAACGATCAGCGAGCCGAGTCCGCTGGGCGCGGAATATGACCATGTTGGCGCGAACCTAGGCAGGATCGCCCCCCTGGACGCCCCCACGCTATCGCCGGTGTACGAACGGCGGCGGTAGTCGCGCGCAGAGCCCATACATACGTATGTCCGCCATTCCGCTGCCAGAATTTTGAACATGGTCTGAAAGAAAATAGACAGAAAAAATCGAAAGGATCGCCCCGTTGTCTATTTGCGAATTGCTGGGCTCGTCGCGAGCCCGCTAGCCTGCGTCCCGGGTCAGAATTCCGCACTGCGCACTGAGAGGGTGCGCGCCTTTTGTGCTCTCTTTTCAATGCTCGCTAGCTGCTGGCACCGTGATGAAGTCGGACCTTGCGACTTGGGGTAGAGATCCGTATGTCGAGCCAGGGCCTCCGCCGATATGGCGGGGATAAGCTTAAGGTCTGTCGATGTGGTCGTCGCCTTCTTCGGGATGCGTTCGTCGCACGGCCCTCTGGGTTGTGGTATATTCGGAATCCGAATACACCAAAACGCACACGTACGGCGGATGCGGTGCCGCAGGACGCTTGTCCGTTGAATGGCTTGCGCAGATCTAGTCTGACTTTCCCCTACTACCTGAGCATCGTGCATAGAAACGCGATCCCAGAAACCCGCTCCAGATTGGAGTCTGCAAACGCGCAGGTTGTTCACTATTGGAAAAGTCAACAACGAAAAGAAAATAGAAGAGTTTGGCGGGTCCGGACGCAGCACGCACCCGTGTTTACCATCATCGGTGAGTGAGTGGCATTGCATCATCCCCATGGTCTCGCCGACATCTGCCCAGTGACATACAGAACTGGCAAGAACTGCGATCCCGACACATAGTGACGGAGAAATCGGGACGACGTCGGCGGCGAAGGCGGAGACGGCGGCGGTCAAGTGCGGACGACTTGCGGCTTGCCCTGAACTCTCCATCTATCCATCGCTCCCACTGGCACCGTTAGCACTGGGTCGCAGCCTGAACGCTATTAACGTTGGCAAGCCGGGACCAGTCGATTTCCCGTAAATCCCAAGTTGCTGATATCTCGCTCCGCCGCTCGCCCGGACGGTTCTCCGCACCTGCACCAAAACCAAGTCTATAGCTCCCATTCCCGCGACTGGCCGGCGTTGCCGCACGGCGGCGAGAGAGCTTGAGCTTGAGCGACCGCGGGCGAACAAGTAGACAATCAGCAGCGAGTGACAGGCCGTCACAGCCCTGCCGCACCAGTACTTGCTCGCGAGCACTATTGCTGTACGTACCCGCCCCAGCGCCATCCTGGAGCAGCCCGCTGCCGTCACCCGCCCATGGCTGGGCTCACGCTCAGGCTCAAAGGGGAAACAGTTTCCGGACGGCCGGGCGGGCAGGGGTCGCGGCGGGAAGGGAGCGCGCGCGGCTTGCTTGCCGACTCGAGATCGAGGAGCGACCCTGCCAGTGTGTAGTCGTAGCGGTCGGACGCGCCAGGTCCCTCGGCGGTGTTGCATAATTTCTGCCCTATTGCGCGCCTGCCAGTGCGTGGCGGACCACTGGCACTGCGTGCGCGCGCCCCTGGCGTGTGGTGGCCGTGACCTAGGAAGGTTCGGGCCTGGTAGGGCCTGAGGCACCAGCTTGGCCGTTGCGGGATCGGGAGCCTCTGCAGATGCCACATGGCGTGGTGGGTCGCCGATGAGCTGCAGCCACCTAGGTCATGATTGACGATGGACTCACGTATGATTCTGCAGGTCGTCTCCATTCAGTCGGCGTCGACCGCCAGTTATTCTCGAACGCGGCGGGCAGGGGGGCAGGTACTAGCTCCTGACAGCGAGCGCGGCGAGGGCCGCTGAGTCAACGAGGGCCGCGACAATCCCAAGAATACCCGCCATCTCGCAATGCTTATCGGAATCACGACATGGACATTGGCAGGGCCGGTAGCGAGAGAGAAAGAGGCCAGCAGGACGGGAGGAGTTCGTCTGGCGCCCCGAGGCCGTTGCAGATTGCGATGTACGAGAGAAGATGAAGGAAGTTACCGAAGTGGAGCAATGAGAGAGGGCACCGATGCCGTACTCGCCTACGGAACCAGACAATATTCGGGTTCCCCGTCGTCCGCAGCCCTGCCTTGTTCATGAGCAGGGCGCATCCCGCTCTGACGCACGGAGCGCGGGGTAAGCCTCAAGCATCGTGAGTGCGAGAAAACCCACGCTTGCGGCGAGTCAGGGCCGCCCCGAGTCGGATTCTGCGCTGGGGACCGCATAGATGATGCGTAGTCGGGGCCGGGGTGGGACTGTGGACCATCGCGTACCGCACGCGCAGCGCGTGACTGCGCACAGCTTTCGTAAAGTGGTTGGGACCACCTCCACTGTTTTCAGCAGCGCCCGCTCGTGCTGACTCTGCTGAGGAAGAGATGACTAACGGCTAATAACACAGACGTGCCCACGACCCACGACCCACGTTATGACGTCCCAACGACGAACAAGCGAGTCGTCCACAGTCCACAGCGCTGCTGCCTCTTAGCGGTGGCGAGGGTGGGTCGATCCGCGCGGGATGGAGGTTGCATGGCTCGTACTAGCTAGCGGCGGGTCCTTGAGAGTCGCGCTGACCAACCCGACCACAGCATTTACAATCCCGCGGCGACGAACTTGGACGCGTTGCAAATGAAGCGTGCCGTTGGCAGTGCTGCGACCAGCTCCGCAAACCCTCCCGCCCGCCACACAGACTAGGCTTACTGTGGCCTGGTACCGGCTCGCCCGCCGAGTAGACGAGAGCGGGACGCATCATATGCGTCAGCCCGGCGCTCCCGCGAGCTAACTGTAGCGTGCAGTGCAAAGCCAAGCCGTAAGGACATGGGCGTGTACTGCGGCTTCTCTTGCTAGTATGTTCGCGATCCTCAAACCTATGTAGCAGCGCCCGAGAGGTTGGCGGTGGGCCGCCCGGCGTGCCTGACGATACCAGCACGCTCGTTCGACCCGGATCATGAAGACACAAAGCCGGACGGCCGAACGCCTGTGAGGGGCCACTNCCCCCAGTAGGTAAGATGTTTCCGTCGGTGGTTACAGGTGGTTTGAGCGCTTACGAACCATCATTGCGCGCAGGCACCGTTGCAATACCAGCACCGCGGCGGAGCGCGGTGGTCTGGACGTTTGAGACAGTGCAAAGACGTCTCTCGGCGGAGCAGACGGTTGGGCTTGTGGCGCACAGCAGGTTCTCAAACAGTATGATCTAGTAAATCCGTTCCATGTCATACGGCGATGGTGTTGTCGCGAAGAAACCGAGAACACCGAGCTACATGGTGCTCAGGCTACCATGTTAACGCGGTGCGCACGGAATTAGAATCATGTGCCTGGCGTTGTAGATGCGATTGCGGCTGGAGACTGCTGCCATTATACTCATGACAGCGGCCAAGGACGGCCTCCAACGCCGGCAGCAGGGCCACCACCACCATCATCTGCAGCTGGCACGAGCTGACACAATGACAGCAGCAGTAGTGGCACAGCTGCGCCCACAACCGCCCACAGTCGCACGCGCGTCCACCGCTCCGCTTGCCGGTTGCTCTCCGGTGAAACGATGCGCGCGAGGGCAAGGGCTTCCACTGGTAGTTGCGTGCGCTGCATCGTTCACAGCATGGCGGGGGCCTGCAAGACAGTACACGGACATTCAAGAAGACAAGGGTTTAAGCTTGAGCGGGATCGGGTCATTGTCACGAATTCTATGCAGCTCACCTGCTCCGACCGGCATTTCAAGGGTACTGGCAACACTGGTCGGTCACCGCTGACGCATCGTCGGCCGTTGAACACGAAGAAGTGCGCATCGGGGTTCCCCCGATGCGTCGGAGAGTCAGTTATCTTTCTGTAACTTACGCAGATAGAATTAGTTGTGGTGTCATGCACATGTAGCGGGTGTGCGCGCTGCGCGGTGGATAGGCCGCCCAGGGTGGATGGTAGATGCAGAGTCATAGTGACACATGTCAGTGCTTTGCAATATGTCGCCGAGTGCACCGTATACAGCAATTCTTCGTAGCCTTGCTCCACGTTGTGCCGGTGCTTGAGAGATCACGGAACAAGCGACTTGAAACACCTGCTTGTGGTGAAGTAACCAGATGCAGCATGTCTTTCGTAGCACAGGGCGCACCGTAGCGCTACTATTAGCACGTTTATACTTGGCGAGAGATAAGAGTAGCGTCCAGAGATCAGTAGAAGAGTTCAAGGCCATGCGCACGGTCATCGTGCAATGAAACTTCACTAACTTCCAGTTGTGTCGAAGTGACGCAGTTCGAACAGTAGCAATGAAGCGCCTATGCTGCATCACGTGCATGCGTGAAAGAGCGCGTCGATTGCGCCGAGTCTGGCGTTGAACTGTGTCTCTCCTACGCCGCCACTTGCTCCTGTGCCTCTGCAACTGTCCATCTCCGTGATATAGCTCTTGCACGTCTAGATCAGACTGCGCTCGACAGGCTCTTTGGATTCTCCAGACTCATTGACAGATCAGCGCGTCTCACGAGATCCGGTAGTTGGACATCCCTAGAGCAAGTGGCAGCATGGCCTTCAAGTACGTGCGCAATCTAATGTGGTAGAGAGTGATGCTCAATCACGAACTTGACTGCAGTGCGTTTGGCGCGAAACCAACCGGGCAGACCGGCTCGTCGCTCTTTGGGCAGAGTACTACGCAGCCGCAAGGATCATCACTCTTCGGGCAGAGCACTACACAGCCGCAAGGCTCCTCGCTCTTCGGGAACACCCAGCAACAGCAGCAGCAGCAGCAGCCCGGGACGTCTGCTTTCGGTGGCTTTGGCCAGACTCAGAACACCCAGAACACCCAAGGCTCTTCACTCTTTGGCTCGACCCTGGGCCAGAACAACCAGCAGCAACAGCAACAACAGCCTCAACAGGGTTCCTCTCTCTTCGGATCGACCCTAGGGCAGAATACCCAGCAGCAGCAACAGCCCCAACAAGGCTCATCGCTCTTTGGCAGTACCTTTGGTCAGCCACAGCAGCAGCAGCAGCAAGGCCAGCAGCCTTCAACCGGCCTCTTTGGCCAAACTGCTAGCCAACAGCCCCAGCAGAAGTCTCTCTTCGGCACGGGAACGGGATCGCTCTTCGGGAACACGGCGCAAAATCAGCAGGGACAGCAGCAGCAACAGCAACAGTCGACGTTTGGGGGCTTTGGTGCAAGTACAAGCACGCTTCAACCACAGGCGACGCAACCTTCGCTGTTTGGGAGCACAACGCAAGGAACACAGGTTGGGAGCTCGTTGTGGGGTAAACCTCCGGTACAACAACAGTGAGTATGATTTGGACTGAATTTCGCACCACGCACCATGTTAATTGTTCGATTGCAGGCAAGTGTGAGTCCATTCGAGCCACCAACCAGAGTATTGTCCGCTTATTTGACTTACTTTACATTCAGACAACAAGTGGGCGCGCCATTATTCACGAAGTCCACGAAGTTCAACGATCTTCCTGACGCGTTGAAGAAGACGTTCGAAAACATCGAGTAAGGGTCCTTGGAAATGCTTCTCGAATTCAGGTTGCTCACATGCGAGATTCATCTTACAGTTCGGCAATCCAGAGCAAAGTACAAATATGCAATGACCTAAAGCAGCGCAAGCTAGGAGACGAGGCGCTGAAGGGCCAGGAAGAGATCCGCAATGTCCAAAAGGCACGTTCATCTCTACCACCGGCGACCAATATCGCTCTACTGTCCAATGGGAGAGTGAACGTAAATACTAATGCCGCGTTTCGGCATCTCATCAGGAGCTCACCGCGGCGATCTCTGTGCTGACGTCGGACGTGCAACATACGAAAGACCTGAAGCACAAGGTCGATCAGACGGTGCAAGACACGATCGTCGCGACGCGCATCGTCGAGGGCTTCCGCAACCCGCAGCAGCACGGGCAATACCTCAAGACTTACGCCAATTTCCCGCTAGAGTGCGTTTCGCCCCTCTCTTGTGCAGCTGGAGCGCGGAGGCGTTTCATCGTTGTGCCCGATTGAGGAGCAGAATATCTGACGTCGAATCTCGGGGATCACAGGTTCTTCAATCGCGTCACGGAACAGATGAAGGAACGCTTGAGATGGTACAAGACCACAATCGAGGTAATAATCCAACTCCCCTTTGCCTCGACGGCACGGTCACACCTCTCTGCTCACCTACGCCCTCATCACCCACAGCACATCGAGCGCAAGCTCTCCTCAGCCGCGTCGCAACCGCAACATACCCCGCAGGCGATCGTGACGACGCTCGAGGCGCAGCACGCGACGTTCATGGCCCTCGCCGCCAAGGCCGCCGCGCTCGACGCAGAGCTGCAGAAGCTCCGCACGCTGTACACGCAGCTCTGGCGCGCCAAGACGGGCAGCATGCGCGATCCGTTCAACGAGCTCGACCGCGGTGCGGACGTCGGCGAGCTCGGGCTCGAGAGCCTTAGTGCGAAGTAGCGTTCAGCGATGATCAGTTTGCGTTCCCTGCGATTGATCCTGTGCGCTTGGGGGGGGGCTAGTGCCCTTGTGTACGTTGGTACATATTGCGCGTTGTGTTGGGGTACATCACAGACTACGGTGCATGATATCCTTGTTTCTTCTTTTGCCTTGGACACGGAAGCGAATAAATTAAGCATCGCGATGAGAGCGGTGGTATACAAGATGTGGCTAGTGTTACAAGGTGCGTAGGCATCAAGGAACAGGGTATGAATCCTTGGGTCTGGCGCTGTCCTACACGACTTGCGGTACAGCACTGTTGCGGCGTGCGCACGCCTGCGCTACCTATGCGCACGGGCGGGGTTTTCACAAACGGTGCTGCCAACGCAACGAAGGGGATGGGAGAAGAGCTATCCGTTGAAGGTCAACGCTCTTCATCGTTCCCGTTGGCATCCTCCCGGAAGGAGGAACTTGAACTGGTCGGCGTGCTCGATGAGATGCCGGGGTACATGCACCGCCGAGGGCGTTCTGCGCCAACTTGTTAGTCAGGATTTGTTCCGGGCTGTACAATCGCAGTAAATACTACTCACGCGTCCTTGTCCATGAGCGAGAGGAGATCTTTCCACTGAAGCGGAATAGTGAACGGGTCAGATTTCATCACTGGAGGCACACATTGAGGGAGATAAACGCACGCGATACGCTTCTGGGAGCATCCCAAAGATGTCTCTCCCTTCGCAGATGACTTGTTGGATTCGCTCAGGCATGAGGAGAGACGGGTCCGTGACGCGATCCGCGTGCGAGTATCCTGATACCCAGTGAGCAAACCGGCTTTCTCGCGACGGCGTGCAAGCTGAGGCCTATTAAGGCAGGTTACTTACCACTCATCTTGTCCGCAAACTCATGCAGGTACCGGAAGCAGAAGCTGCAATGCCACCCCGAGTCCGCCAGCTTCCATTCCGCAACCTGCCCGTGGTTGTAGCCGCTCCCGTCTCTGCCTAATCGGTGGACCTGAGCGCGCCAGCTGCCTTCGCCTGCGGGCCATTCAAATGAGTACAGGTACTCGCGCATCTGCAAGTGAATGGGGTTTGGGGCATTGCATGCCTGCAGAAGCTTGATCGTGTGTGCCGAGGGGATCTCGTCGACGTCAGAGAAAATGACAAGAGGATCTTCCTCGACTTCGACCATGTGCCCACGGAGGAGGTCGTTCATGTGTCCACGCTGCGCAGCTTCGTTCACAAAGGGCGACTCGCCCGGCTCGAGCGTGCGCCCGTGGAAGACGGAGTAGACGATCATGTCGGCAAACGCGGCGAAACGGTGTGCGTTCTCCGCGAAGGTGAGGTTCTTGGGCCTGCCCGTGAACGTGCGGTCGGCCTCGACGATGAAGAACTTGGAAACCACGGGTGCGAGCTCGTGCATGCGGATCTCGAGCAGGTCGAGCTCGGAGCTGAAGAGGACGGCGTCCCATACTTCGGGCTTGCTTCCGCGAATAGACCAGCCGTGCATATTGCAGAGGTGGGAATCGAAACGGACGCCTTCAGCATAATAGTGGGGGAGCGTCGTACTTGGGCCAAGAGGTTTATCCCATAGTGGACGTGTAGAGTAGGAGATAAAGTTGCGGATACGGAGGCTTACGCTGACATGTCATTAAGTCTGCGGATACAGGGAAAGTGAGAAGATACACACCTGGACGCGACCGTGTAACATACCACTAGAATGAATGTGAGAACGAAAGCAAAGACGAAGAGAGAACGTCGGCGAACAAGCATAGCATGCAGCAGTGAGATGGTGGTTCAGGAGAGAGAGGCGAACGTGGTGAAGCGGCCGCCAAGACCGCGTCTAACAGGCGAGTAAGTACTCCAACGTTTGGCTGCGCAGAACAGGCATCTGATCTGAGTATAGTCGGTGCACAGACTGTATTGCCTCGTCGACTTCACCCAATTACAAAGAGCATGTAGGAGCAGCTTGCAAGATGGATTACAATGGTTGTTGTTGTCGAGGATGAGGAGAAAGTGATGGCGCATCAATTTCCCCGCTGCGCCTATGTCCAAATTCGGACAGGCGTCGGGGCGCTTGCCACAGCCAATGACGGGCGCTTGTTCGCGCTTGCTACTCGACTGTTACGCCACAGCTGCTACTTGCATGCCATAGGCCCTCAGGCCTCAGGCTCCTTTCCACAACGCATTCTACGTTCTGCTGCTGCTCTGCGTACATCCTGTTGTCTCTTGTTGCAAGACCTATGAGCCAATCGCGGTGACCTGACTATACTGGCAAAGATGTCCGCGGTTCCTACTACCCCTCGCAGACAAGCTCACGACCTTCCAACCACAACCCCTGCTGCGACTCCGCAAACGACGCGTGTCGGAACCTCACATATCATCCAATCATCTCCACATTACCAGACTACACGCCGACATTCCCTCTATGGCACAGAGGACCGCATCATCCTCGATCCAGGGTCACGCATCTGGAAAGTAGGATTCAGCGGCGAGGGCAAACCACGAGACGTCTTCCTTGCCGAAGAAGATACTGGCCAGTCGTTATGGACGCTCAACCGCGCCTCAAAACCTGCGGAGAGGGAAGAGGAAGATAAAGTCCTCGAGGCTAAGCTACAGGCTTGCCTACGTTCGGTCTTCCACAAGTGCGTTCATGAATCCCGCTTGAGATAGCCGTCCTCACATTGATTGATCCAAGTTCTCTCTTGACTGACCCAAAGTCGCGCAAAGTCATATTAGTGGAGCATCCACTGCTGCCATTGCACATAAAGGAAATGATGGCACGGGTATTGTTCAATAACCTGCAGGTGAGATTCGTGAATGAACGCTGAAGTGGCTGAACTTTGGTGATTGTGTGCATTCTGTATGAGCGGCCGTCACTTGATTCAGATACACTCCCCTCTTACGTTGGAATGCGTGTTGACTCGTCTCTCAGGTACCCTCAATATCCTTCGCATCCAGCCATCTACTAGCTCTTCTCGCTTCAGGCCGCGTCACAGGGCTCGTCCTGGACTGCGGCCACCTCGAGACGACCGTACTTCCAGTGCGCATATAACCATCCAATCGACCGCTGTTCCCGAATACTGATCGTTTACTATCAGGTATTCTCCTTCCGACCACTATACCCTCACCTCCGCACTACACCACTTGCCGGCGCGCGGCTCTCATCACATATCAAAGCCCTCCTACTCATGTTCGGCACTTACATCCCGCCTGCGACGTCCCTGAGCGCCGCGATGAACATTCCTGCCGCCTCGCGCTCTATCCGCGTCCCACAAGACGTGCTCACCGACAAGGTCATTGACGAAATCAAGACTCGTTGCTGCTTCGTCGGTGACCCCATCGATGCGTCCGAATCTGGCGTAGGGACAGGTCGCGCATCATCCCCAAGCGGAACGGGGGGSCGACGGCGGCTCCGAGCTAGACTTGCCCCCGAGCGATCCCGCCATGTCCGAATCGGACTTCTCGCGCGTATCTGCAGAGGTGGAGAGCACGTTCTCGCATGCCGCGTCGTCTGGGTACTCTGTCGTGTCGCACTCGCAGCTTGCTGGAATGGACCCTTCGCATGTGGGCGGCGAGGCCCGCGTGCAGGCTCTGGCGACGATGTATGGCCGGTACTCAACTGCAACAGATATCCACATGCGCGTGGATCCACCGCCTGCACAACAGACTGGCACGGGTAGGGGCACACTCATCATCCCGGGCTGGGTCAGGGAACGCGCAGCAGAAGTACTCTTCGAGGGTGGCGACGTAGACGAAAGCAGCGTCGCGGAAGTCATCCTCGACTGCCTCCTGAAGGTAAGTCTAAGGATTTTTCTTAGTAATGGCACTTGCTCATGTGTATATGCAGGTCCCGGTTGACCTCCGCAAAACGCTCGCCTCGTCCATCCTCGTCATCGGTGGCACACCCATGCTGCCAGGCTTCATCCCTCGCCTGCAGGCCGAACTTGTGCGTGCCGTCACCCGCACGTCCTCCGAGGCGCCTTCGCCTCCACCTGGTCGATCAGGGCGACCACGACAGCGTCCGACGGTGTACGATCGCTATGCGGCGCTGCGGCCACTCTTGCCATACTTTGCCATCCTCAACAACCCTGCGCCTCCTCCGCCAGCCAGCGCGAGTGCTGCGGCGAACGCAGGGAAGGCTCCCGCGTTCACCCCGGCGATGATGGCGTGGGTCGGTGGCTCCCTTGCGGGGTGAGTGTTCACTTGTCCTCTCTGCTACATGACGTCTGTGCTGACATGAATCGACCTGTAGCGCGTTAAAGACGGGAGGGGCGGAGGTACAGCGGGAGAAGTGGGATGAAGCGGAGGCAGGGGCTGCTGCGCCACAGGTGGAGGACGAGGATGTGCTTATGAGCGACTCGCCACCTCGTCCCGTTGCTGCATCCTCATCAACCCCCAGGAGCATCTTGCCAGATTGGACGAGAACCCCACTACCCGTCGGTGCACCACCGGCTCCCCGTCCGCCCTCGGCTGCGCCACCACCAGCACTGCACGCGCAGTCTGTCGCTGGCTAGCCCACTACCTCCGCCGATCTACCCTCTCCCTAATCTTTATTCCTCATGTTGTTGCGAGGGCAGTAGAGAGGAAATTTGTCCATGCGTTCTTGGTGTGAGCGGTCTGTCCGTCATCGGTGGTTTTCCATATCTTCATTCTCTGCTGTTGCTCCTGGCTATCCTACGAGTACCTACAACGACGGGGCCGTCTATGACTATATACGGGGTCTGTACTTTTGGCACATACATACGAAAAGGCGAAAGGACGAACGGAGAAGACGTGCGGCAGCGAACAACAAGGTCAAGCGCAATACCGCGGCGAGCAATAACGAGACTGATAGCGAAGTGAAAAGGGACGCAATGAGCGGAGGTAGTGTTAACGTTAACGGGGGTAACGGGGAGTTCGCAGGGTAACGACGGATTGAACGTTAGACGTCGGACAAATCCTGGGCATGTGGGGGTCGCGCGGCGAAAGACGTCGAGAACAGGATAGTGATGTGCAGCGTGCGGTCGTGGCCAGTGGCAGCCAAAACACGTGTCGTATCAAGGGAAGAGAGAGAGAGAGCACGGAGTGGTACAACAACAACATACATAGCACGGATACGGAGGGAATCGCGAAGAGAGGTATCCGAGCGACAGAAGTGACTGACGAGACAGTGGGCGAAAGCAGGGATATAACCAATACAATGTATGTGGGGGTCATGATAGGTCGTGATGTCCCAGCGTACAGCTAGGTAGGAAACGGAGACGCTGAATGTCGGCTCAGGAATGAACAGCGAGTGATTCAGAGCACTGAGCCAGATCAAGCAAAATAACTCGAACATGTCGTGCTGCGCCTGGCTGAGGGGGTACCCAACGAACGGCTCAGATCGGACGAGCGTTGAACAGCCGCACCGTCATCTTCCCACCCGTGCACGACGCGAGCGCAGTCTGCCAGTCCTGCTCTGAATACACGTACCTCAGCGCCTGTGGACTCATCGAGCCCACGCTGGACGCCGAGTTCGAACGTGGTCGCCCACGCAGCGCGAGCAAGCCGCCAGGCCCTCCCGCCCCTGCAGCTGCGCTCGGGGGAGCCCAGCCGATGACGAAGCTCGGCGTGAGCTTCACGCCCTCCTGCCCCGCGAACTTGTCGCGCAGGCGCTCGCGCACCTCAGCGAGCGGCGAACCGCGGGAGACGCGAAGGAGGACGATGCTCGCGTTCAGCACGGCCTTGAGAGTGACGTTTTCCACCCCTGCGGGCGTGCCCGGGGTTGGTGGCTGCGGCGGAGGGCTGGTGGTGTGCGTCCGCACGGGTACGGCTGTGGGCTGTGCAGACGGGAGGCTCGGGGACGTCGCCGGTGACGAGGCGGACACCGACGAGGACGGCGTGGATGGGCGCGAGCTTGATAGCTCCTGCGGGGACCAGGGAAGATGGAACTGGCCTGGGGGCCGGTCGCGGAACGGCTTGGGGAAGCGGTCGGGTGAGGCAACCTCCTTGTGGAACGGCTCCTGCGGCGGCTTGCGAAGCGGGGNTACGAGGGGGTTCTTCAGGGCGCACTGGCACTGCGGGGGTGGCGGAGAGGATCCCTGGATCTGGTAAGGCACGCACAGCACGTCAGTACCTCAGTTTATCATGTGCACCGTGCAGAACTGGGAGGGAGGGTGACGCTGCCGAGCGCACCGGGTCGCCATCAAAGCAACGCTCGGATGTCAGGGTGCCCAAAGGGTGATTGCAAGGGGCAGATGGCGACGGCAGCGGGGAACAACAGGACAGGGGCGATGGGGAAAGATGACGACGGCGACGGCTGCGACGTGGGCGATGGATTATGACATGACACTCACCGTAAAAGTACGCATCTATGAGATCTTCCTGCTGTTCATACCAGAGTTCTTCCGATCCAGGCACGCCGAGACCAGGCAAGCCGCCAGGTCCTCGCGATCCTGCAGACAGTGAGCGTCGCAGGTGTCCGCCGGGTGGGGGCGTCAGGCTGCGAGGCAGGATGGACGAGTCGATGGACAGGTCCGACAGCATCGAGCCGATCGTTGTCACCGACTCGCGATGACGATGGAACCCGAGCGCAGTCTCGCGTCCATCGCCGTCGCTGTAGACTTCACGATCGTCGTCCGTCGCCGTCTCCGCATCGGAGGCAACTGAATAGAGCGACTCGGGCGAGGGAAGGCGGGGGCGGCTGAAATCCGCGCAGGATCCATTCGCGAAGCTAGAGGTAAAGCTCGGCGCGAAGCTGGTCTCGGACGTGATCGACGCTACGCTCGAGCGCCAGGACGACCGACGGGACGCGTCGGTGGAGAAGCTCGAGAAAAGCGACGAGGGTGCGCGCGACGACGTGGTTGCGGTCGTCGGCGTCTGTGGATCACCCAGTGGTCGACCGCGGTCGTGATGGAGACGCGCTGGCGCAAGCAGGCGACGAGGGTCAGTATCGAGGTGCAGCCCGTCAATCGTGGTGAACGCATTGCTGGTAGGGCCCGCGCTACGCGGTGCGTCTGGGGAAAAGACCATGCAGTTGCGGTTGGTGCGGTCGGGGCACGAGTTGTTGCGCTGCCTTCGGGCAGGCACACGGGGGGCTTCTTGGATTTCTGCAAGGTATGTGCCAGAAGGAGCCGCGGGGTTGAACTCGGTGTCTTCAGGCAACGCCTGCAGGCCGTGATGGAACTCAGAAGGCAATGCCTCAGAGTGAACTTTGTGGTCAGGGAGGTAGATCTCCTCTGGCAAACCGATTTCGTCTTCAGCGGGGAATGTATGCGGTGATTCTGCAGCCCATGGCCCCGGCTGAACACGCGCGGGTGCAGAGAGGGGCATATTAAGATAGTCCGCCGAAGGGTCGTCTTGTGGTAGAGCTAGTGCCAGTGAGCCTCGTTCGGAGACGAAGAACGTCATATCGTGGGGGGCGGAGGTCGCGGATGTGGGGCTTCGAGACGAGCTCGCTGTCGACGTCGAAGAGTCTGAAGTGGCATACTGCACTGGAGCCTTGCCGGACGACCGGCGCTGTGGCGCGTCGTCCCTTATCATCGAGCTTGGACGCGACGTCTCCTGGAATGCGGGCATAGCAGGGCTCGGCGGTAAGTCGGAGAACGCGTTGGGGAGTTGCAGGGAGATGTTCGACGCGGAGAAATACATCGAGAACGCACTGCTTGCCACCGAGTTGCGCGCGCTCGTGCTCCCGCCTCCCGTAGACTGTCGCGCCTTCCCGCGCTTGCGGTCATGGTCGAGGTCTCTCCTCCAGTAGCCGAAGAAGTCGCGACATAACCGCGCTTCGCGCAGCTCTTTCACGAGCGTGGGCACGTCTTCCTGGAAAAGGGCGCCGATCAGGGCCTCAAATTCCTGGCCGCGTTGGTCGATCGTCGCCTGGCTGGCGCGGAACAGCGTCCCCTTCTTGGTCAAGCGCGGGACGACGTCGTGGATGTCTTTCGCGATCATCTTCGCGTCTGGGCCTGGGGGCAGCGATTCGAATGACGCAGCTTGGTTAGAGTGCATGTAGACCCCGTTCTTCTTCACTCCTTTACCCGCCGCTAATCGAGCGCGTTTCTCGCGAGCCATTAGGGCGTACTCGGTCTCCAGGATTTCCTGGAACCAAAGGCAGTCTTCCCATCTTCGCCATACCTCGTACTCCGAGAAGGATGAACCGGAGCCGCTTGACGCGCCTGAGGTAGTCGAGTGTGCGTCCGATCTCTCAGCGGAAAGGGCAGTTATTCGCATGCCATAACAGTAACCAGAGCCTGCGTAGAACATGAGGCCACTGTCTGAGCGCAGAGTCGTGTGCGCACTGACCGAACTTTGTAGGCGGTAGTACCTCCACCGTAAAGTCCTTTGGAGGTGCGCGATAGACAGCGCGCTTGTAATTCTGTGAAGAAGCCGAATTAGCACAATGTCAGAATGTCAGGGTACTCCAACCATACATGGCCTGAAGGAGGGCCACCGAGGGCTCCAAGGCCGGGACCGCCCTGGGAGGAGGACATGAGTGATAAGGAACGTCGCGGTTCAAGGACAAGGTGCGTACATAGAAGTCAGTGATGAGGCCGACATTCGCCATCTCCCGAAACGATGGTGGGGTGACTTCTGAGTGCGAACGCTAAATTTGCAACACGGAAGACCAAATGTCAGATGGGCGGTGTGATTGAAAGGTGGGCCGGTTGCGTGCGCGCAGGCAGAGCAGGTGCGTCTAAGTGGGATGGTGAGCCCTTGATAGAACCCGAAACGGTAATAGATACTCTTACGCTCACTCACGGCCAAGACGGGATGAGCGGTCGTGCACGAGCGGTGTGCGCGGTGCGCTGGAAGGGTAGAGAAGGAAGTATGGGCGGCGAGAGGCGGGGAGGAAGCCTCGAACGTCGCGGTGGTGGTAGACGAGAGGGAAAAGAGGAGGAGAGGCAGCGACAGACTTGAGCCAACCGGCGCCTGCATGCGTCTTGGGCTTATTGTGTCGGGTGAACAGAGAACATGACTGCCTCTCTCCCTGCGCTCTCCGGTCCGTCTTTTCCTCTTTCGGTCTCCATCCGCATAGATCGCTCGATCATCATCGCTCTCCCCATTTTTGGCACCCGGTCCCTAGGCGCAGCGACGACTTCGCGTTCTCCTCGCCCATCCACTCGCAGCGAGATGCAGTGAGACACCTGCGCAAAGTGACACGTACAACGGCGGGAGCATCAGCGTCCGGGTCCTGTCAATGCCTCAAGGCTGCTTTATGTACAACTCACCTCAGCGGGGGTGCACACGCCGGACGAGCGCAGAGTATCTGATAACCATGCGAGATCCACAAAGTGAGATCTAAAGCAGCTTCGATCGCTTGCCATGTGTTACTCACCACTCCGCAGCGCTAACCTGATCGTCTCCTGGTCTCTCTTTTCAGCCACAAGAAACATCCTCTCTCACTGTACCCCCACCTTACACCGCACAAATCGTGCTCTTGCTTCCAGTTTGCGTCGAGACGTTTGCCCTGCGTCTCCTGTCAGCTACCTCACCGCCATGAGAAGCCGTGCACTGCCCCGTGGGACCAACGCTCTGCAAGCGCACAATCCCCGGCCCCGAGTGGCCCATCATCCCATCACTACAACGCGCTAGGTAGGTCTCGGGACGCCGTCCAGCGGGCCCTTTCATCCGTCCACATTCGTCTCTCCTGTGCTCTTCCACGCTTCGCGCGTGTACCACCTCAGTCGCACTCCACATTCTTCCCCATCCAGCACCCGGCTCTCGACGCGCGAGAACGCCGCGCCCCCGCAGCAGATGGGAGGATAGAGGTGCGGCTCTATCGGCGTGGGTGCGCAGAGCGGAAAGATCCTCCCGGATGCAGCGTGATGCGCGCGTGTTGCGCAATCGGCGCACCATTCGCACATCTGGCTTCTAGCTCCCCGCGATGCGAGAGCAGCCGGAGAAGTGTTCACGATTCAGCGTTGGGCGCGGGGTGTCGTTTTCCCAGCGGTGCGAGCCGATGTGGACGCCAGTCAATGGCGGCGCGGGAACGTTCGGGATATCGCGGGTGGCGCAGTGCACTATCTCAGTTCGGTCCTGCTTGAGATACCGCGAAATTGATCCTGTAGCATTCAGACGGGAAACAGCAATGGAACTCATTGACTTTGCGAAGCTTTGAACGCGTGAACTCCGAGTTTGTCGTGGAATTAGACACGATATATGCACGTCCGTGACATCTCCTCCCGTATCGTGCGTATCTGTGTTGCTCCTCTGAAGCGAGAGGCGAAAGAGCATATGGTCGCGCGACCCCAAACCGCCCATCGAGAGGCAGAAAGAGGCAGATCGCCCACTCGTCGTGCCTGGCCGCATGGTGCCGTCAATGAACAGAAACCCAACTCTAATTGCGCATTTGCTGCAAAGTGCAAACGCAACCTCGTGATTCGTCATGCTCATCGCTCGGTCGACATGCACCAGCAGTGACATGTGCTCCCTCATATGCTGCCACAGCGACCGAGCGAGCTAAAGGCGGTCTCTGAATCATCGACGGCGTGCATCAGCGAACGTGTCGACGGGCTCCCTCAGCCATCGACGCGGGTGCAGAACGAAACTCTGGTACGTAATTATGCCTCGTTCAGTAGCATATGGAGAGCTCAGCGCCACGAAAAAAGGGAGGCTTGGGCCCGCAACAACAGCTCATGGACGACAAGGTCTAGGGGTCACTCCCTCTAGACATTGCGCCGCAACCCGCCTGCAGCTCGGACCCGCGCCGCAGTGCCTGTATCGATATGCACGTTCACGCCGCCTGCAGTAATCGATGCCTTATGTCCGTGGACCCGCCTTCGAGAAGGCGCAAGGGCTTCACACGGCACGCTTGCCTCGGATGCCTCCTCGTGCAGTGCAATCCGGGGTGGCGGATGTCGTAATGTCCTCGTCTGATGCAGTACGAACAGGCACGAATGCGGCGTGCGGCGCTGCCGTGTAGCGAGTCCCGGGGATGCGAAGCCGACCCGGATGCTTCGCGTCGGGATTCGCTGGAGATGCTTCTGTTCCGTATCGCTCGCAAAGGGGGGNTGGCATCGCGGGAGAATCTTGTACTATACTCGTGGAGAGCATAGATGAGATGACGCTGGGCTCTTGATCTGAAGCCCTACGTAAAGATGTGTCTTGGTGAAGATGGTGTCGCGGTTGTAGACATCTTCAGGTATCTGTACTGAGATGCCGAAAGATTGCAGGAATGCGGAAATCTGTTTGAAGTGAAACATTTGTTAGAGCACAGGGATGCCGCGTATCTACTCATACAGCTCGCAACCGTCGACGTCGTCCTATACCGTGTTTACGATTCGCGTGTGAACCTTCAAAGCACCTTGAGGCGGGAGATGGGGTCCAAAGCCGGCCGTCCCCAAGTAGGCTGACAAGGCGGAGGCTTAGCGGATTCGCAAGCGTTCGAATGATCGCACATACCCAAGAGTCAGGCTTATTCTCCAATATTTCCTCAATTCTCTGCAGCACGTCGGGCGTGAGCTTCGGGATCACTTCAAGCGCCTTGAGGTTGTCAACAATCTGCTCTGGGCGAGATGCGCCGAGAATGATCGTCGACGTGTTGGGGTTGCGCGCGACCCAGGCGAGCGCGAGATGAGAGACCTTGCAGCCTAGGTCTATGCACAGATAGCGAATATGAGCTTGCGTCAATATTGTCCCGACTCGTTCAACAAGAAGTGCGTGCCAAACCTCTCTCGGCGAGCTCGGTCAATTTGCGAATCTTCTCGACCTGTTTCTGGCCGTCAGGCGACTTGAGCCAAAGGGCCTTCTTCTTAAATTGCTCTTCCTGCTCAACGTCGAGCCGAGAACCCTCAGGAATGCCTTCGTTATACTAATTTTGGTGAGTGTGAGCACAGCACTGTACATGTGAAGGGAATGACACGCTGTTAAATACCTTGCCGGTGAGGAAACCACCCGCGAGCGCAGAGAACACCGTCGTGCCCATATTGTAATTGATATAAAGGGGTCTAGACAGGCCGTTAGTCCAGGAACGAGTGAAGGCACCGCTACGTACGCATATTCACGCTCGGCACGTTCTCGCTTCAGCATGCTGCCGAAGGCCGGAGTTTAGCACACGTCAGTTAAACTGCAGGTAGAAGACGTACTGATGTTCACACTGCTCCGCGATGGGTGCAATGAGGCCCAATTTGTTGGCGATGTCTGCAGTTGGTGTCAGCGTCAAAGCATATGCATTTGAGCTTGAATGACGTGCGGTGTGCTTCCTCGATCTCCCGAGCAGACCACTCAGAAGTGCCCCAGTAAAACGCCTGTGAAGCAATGAGTGTTTGTTTGGCGCCAGAGCTGGATTGCACAAGAACTGACCCAGCCTTTCTCGATGACGAAGTTGAACGCGCGCACGACTTCTTCCACGGGAACTGTATATATGCGTTATCATTAGTCCGAAAAGCACAAGAATGAGCAACAGGGCAACCGTTGTACCTGAATGGTCCGCGCGATGAGCGAAAATGACGTCGACATAGTCCATCTGGAGGCGCTCGAGAGATTCCTTGGTACCCTCGATGATGCTACGAGGATAGATGAATTCTTAGCTGGATGTATGCGGGAAAGGCCAATGTACTAACTGTTTGCGAGAGAGACCGCTAGCATTGGGGCCTTCGCGAGTGCCCCAGAATATCTTGGTAGTGACGACCAAATCGGACCGACGGAAGCCCAGTTCCTTGATCACTCGACCGCTTACAGTAAGATGAGCCTCCAGTACGAACATACTCTGTCTTCGCGACGTACATCTCGATCTCAGACTGTCCTCCTGCGTACGACTCAGCACAGTCAAATGTGTTGATGCCATTGTCCCAAGCTGTCTTGATGATGTCCTGGACGTAGTCATGAGTAGCTGTAGACATCGACATGCAAAGATCACGTACCTTCACAGGATCGCCTTTGACAGAGCCTCCCAAAGTAAGCCCTATATAGTCGTCAACGTGATGAATGCAGTCGCGGACGATTAATCACTCACACCCTCCCAAAGAAAACAGCGGCACACGCAGGCCGCTGTTACCAAGCCGCCTGAACGGCATGCCTTTCGTGCTGTATTCCGGGGCGTTGTCTTGTGCCATATCGAAGAATATGTGGTAGTTGAGCTATCGCAGAAGTGATTGTTGCTCCGATACAAGGACAAGGACAACCTTTGGACTACTTGTACGATAGGACGACAAGTGCGGGGAAACGTCGGAAACTAATCAGGAGAGCGATTGTTTATCGCGTCTTGCACAGAGCTCGGAATCACGGGTACTCACCTCCATCCGCGCTTGACGCAGCCTGTGCTTCCTGAGCGTATCGCCCAGCTGTGTGAGTTCTCTGCGCAATACGATCCCAGGCGGCCATGGTACAGTGCGTTATTGGCCTGACTTTGTCGGCCTCTCCTGCCGAGCACGTCCGAGGTCGCCCATATGCAAAGTTTGTGCTTGGTATGGATGCGGTTTTGGCTGAACGAGTGAGGTGTTGGAATGCAGTCATGGATAGACAGCATTGCCGGTACTAGTGTTCCTCGCTGGATCGGCGACTAGAAAGCGCTACCATGACAGAACAGCCACTCTCGCGTTATTTGGCTGAATTGTGGCTGTGTTTGTACATGCTTGGTCCTTAATGACGCGACGCGTCGCGTCGCATGGCCGTTCTATCAGCGCGCTTTTCCACGGGTCTTTGTACACTCTCTCCTCTCTGAATGTGTCTTCCGACGAGCTGCCACACGCGGATAGTGTAATATTGTCCCGTGTCGGTGTATCGATGGCTTCCCCAACCCCTGAGGAAGGGCACTCACTAGCAAGCCAGCGTGACTGATTCGTGAATCCCCCCGGGTAGTCGCCCATCTTGACCAACTTCTCAACGCTTTGGAACGAAGACCACACCGCCAGAAGAACTGCGAACCTACTGGTAGCCTCGAGAAGCACTCATAAACGCTGGCGTGTGCAGAGGTTATTCAAATTGGTGAACACGAGTCAACATGCGGCTCGAAAGGCTTCTGTAGCGCCGAAGTCGGTGCCCCTATATAAGAGGGCCGTCGAGCCGTTCGTCACTCAACCCCTCCTTTCACATTCACTATCCCGCCACATCTTTCAACATGCCCGAGAACTCATACACCGGGGAGCATTACGATGTCACGTCCAGCGGCGTGAACGACCAGGTATGTGGCGCCTCATGTTCTCTTTGTTCTTGCCCAGCCTTCTAGACCGATGCTGATCACCGTTTAGGGCAACTCCTACGACCACCGCGTGAGCGAGAGCGGCGCACACTCCTATCATTACAGCAACAGGTGTGTAGTATTTGAATGCT
The DNA here is from genome assembly GCA_029747595.1 of Trametes cubensis. NCBI lineage: Eukaryota > Fungi > Basidiomycota > Agaricomycetes > Polyporales > Polyporaceae > Trametes > Trametes cubensis. Next base: position 22,352 of record JAPEVG010000231.1, on the reverse strand, counting down.
ATGCCTGTGTTGTGAGGCGGTGGCTGACCAGAATTCGCAGCGATGGGAGCTACTATTACCAGAACTCGGACGGCTCCACCTACTACAACAACGGCGATGGGTTCAGCACGTACACCTTTTCCAGCGGAGATACAACCCAGAACTACAACAGCAAGTAGGATTCAGAGTTGGATGATATGGGCATTGGTCGAGAACGACTTGTCATCATTGAAGATTTGAGCACAGTAGTAGTGTCCAGTTTGAATACATTGCGATGAATTTGGCTGAATGCATATTTGGCTCCTTGACGGTCGTGCTCTCGGATGGTCCGCGAAATAGACACATGATTATGTTATTTGAATAAAGAACTTTCATGTATGCAGGAGTCGTCTCGAAGTTTGTCGTGCAAGGCCCAGGAAAACGATGTTCTTGGATGGCATGAGCGCTCCGGGGGCGCGTCCGGCTCGCGAGACGCGTCGGATCGCGTGCCACGCTTGTTAGCCGACGCTTGCTCGTCGACTTCCACGACTCCTCCAGCCGGCTACGAGCCGTGCAGCATCGCTCCGTACTGGTACCACACTTTCCGGCTGGAGTAAACTCTGCGAAATGTCTGCCCGCCTGACCGTCGTCGAACGGTTGAGGAAGCTTGTTACCTCTCACAAACAAGCCCATGTAGCAAGCCAGTTGCCGGCAGGCATAACTTGAAGAACGCGACGCGAACTGGGATCCGGTAGCCCGCCGCGTGGTCATGAAACAGCACATCGCCAAGGTCAGCTGGACGAGTTGTCTTCGACTAGCAGACATTAACATGCATACACCCGGTTTTGTACGTCCTCGGACCCTATCCACGTCCCGAACACCTCTCACTTGGCGATTGCATCGCTCTGGACCAGGCCACTCCCTCTACGCGCGCAAATAGCCGTTTAATTTGCGGGAACGACATGGCGGTGGCACAGGAACTTGCCTAGCCATTCACAAAGGCCTGATTTCTGCGTTGCTGCCGCGACCAGAATGTTGTCGATATTTCTCCGGCAACTGCGGTCGTAGTCGGTGAGCTGCCTATTGGGTGTTTGTATCATGGCTTCGCGAGAAGGATGTTCGCTGATGATTAACCAAATCTCCCGACGGTGACAATGGCACGCCGATCCAGCACACCGAATGCCGACTCTTCCGCCGGGCTGAGATACGCCTTGGCATCGCCCGCGCACGTCGATCAGCTGCAGTCACTGCGCGCCCAGCATAATGTATCAGGCGGAGTGAGAACGGAGGGAATGCATCACACATCCGCATCCCTGGATTTTGCAGAAGAAGGCGCACCAAACGCGTGTGGGCCGCATCGTCGTCCTGATGCCGACGCGAGTCATCGCAGCTGACAATCTCTGATCAAGGGTACGCTTCTTCCGCGACAGCCCAGGCCCGAGACTCGGATGTGCGAGCACATTTGGGTGCACCGACGACATGCGGTTCAGGCGGGCTCGTCGGCTGTGTCTTCACGCACAGGTCATGAAGCCAGCCGTAATGACAACCAACGTATGTCACCAATCGACGTCGAAAGGGTCGTATAACTTGCAGCGCCCACGCCCTAGACCTGTCCGACAGATGCGTCTGTACAGCCTAACGACATTCGTACGGGTGATGGCGCATCTGAAGATGAAGAAGAACAATAGGTGAGCCCAAGGTTACGGGCTCGCACGCCGCGGTAGCAATTGAACCTTGGCACAGACCTGGTGCCACCCACCCAAACCATCTTCACTTGCGAAGACAACGAACGCCACCACCTTCGGCAACTTCCAGCTTCAATTGCGCCCTACTCCCACCACGAGCTGGTCGACGCAGAACCTTCTCGGATGCCGGTGAAAAGGGACCGTGCCCACCGCCCAAAACAGAGCGAGAATGCGACATTTGGCTGGCCGCTGGCGTTTCCCGGTACGTCCAATGATTGACCAGTCCTGCGCCGCGCGCTGGAACGTTCCGAGTCCGCAGCGGTCTTCTGTGAACAAACTCCAAGCTCCGACCATCCAGGGCGTGTTTGCGCGTTCGCGGATGAGTCGAGGGCTCTGTTCGCAAATGCCTGCGCGTGCTGGGCGTCTGGTGTTGGGGCTCCCACTACATCAGGTTATCACTCCTCTCACCTCGGGGTACATTGACACCAGATGTCAACGATGATTTCTGCGCACCTCAATCTGACTGCTGGCCGAGAGGATGGAACGCGGGCCGTCATCGTGGTTTCCTCCCGTGGTGCTCGGTTTATGAATACGCATACCCGATCGGCGACTGCGTATCGCACGGTGCCACGACTTGCGTCTAAACGACTTCTGCCGGATGCTTCACTGAGTCAGGTGCGTCATTCGATCCGTTCGAGGGCGTTCGTATGTCCATTGAGCGGCAGATCTCCAGCTTCGGGCGGCGAGCAGATTCCTCCGGACGTTGAATCTCGTCTTCCCAGCATGCACGGACGCTGTAGAACGAGGATACGAACCGTACGGCGGGTGCTGGGGTTTGTGGGAGGCGGCCGGGGGCGAGGGCGCCAGGAACGCCTGAGACCATTGTCCCAAGGCAGCTCGCGCCGCACTTTCGACGAACCATATATGGTCTCGGAGTAAGGGCGAGGCTTCATCATCGCCGCGAAGCTTGTGCGCCGCACGTGTCTGGGTTCTTATCGGGCGTGGACAAGGCAATCTGCACGGCGCCCGATCTGCGCCAGCAGTGGACTGGGGCCTCGTTGCAGACGCGGAGCTGGTCACGAAGCTTTACCGTTCGCTCAGCTGCCTGCCAGGATCCGAGTTGCATCTGACCCTCTGCGGGGTGCGTTGTCGCGCGGGGAGGCGTTGGCGAGTGAATATTGAACGCCAGGCAGCGTCTGTGCGGACATGGGACTGTCTGGACAAGGCCTGCGCTGGACTTCGAGCCTTCTGGCGGTAACTTGCGGCATCATGTGGTCGGTTTCCGCGAGGGGTCTTGTTGTCACACTGGATCGGGTATCGGAGTAGGGGCGAGATCATTCGCTACCGTTTGTGGTTTAGACTGGATTGCTAGTCGCCCAAAAAGCCGCCGCCTTGTAAAACCCACGAGGAGGCGGAGGGGACCCCCTCGTGCAGGACAAGACAATGTCGAGGCGGGGAGGAAGAGTCTCGGGGATACCTCTGGGAGAAAGGAGAGAGAGTTCCCAGCGTTGAGCGCAGTCAGTCGTATTGAGGTGGAGAGGTTGTGTAACCGGGCGTGCGGGTGGAATGACGCAGAGCGCGCATCTGGGCGGTCCCAGACGTCAGGTTCCTCGATTGGTGCAGGTAAGATCCGAAGAAGAGGCTGATCTGCCGAATCCAGATCGATTATTATTATTACGCCCGAAACGGGTGACACCCGCATCAGGCACCGGCGCCCAACTGCCATATCCCATCCCCAGTCGCGATCAAGCCTCGCAGTGGGCTCCCGTCGCCCGGGGCAGTGACTGGAAACCCGCATCTCTCCCTCTTCTCCATCTCCGCCCCCACCGCGGCCAGGCAGTTGTGGTCAGGCATGCCCAACAAGTCGCTGTCTGTCCGAGGGGCTCAGGCAGATGTGGTCGGCCAAGAAGCGCACAGCTGACGGGGAAGGGCCCAAGAGCGGCGCCGAGGCGAATCGCCGTACTCATTCTTTACGTTCCGCCGCAATGGGTGGGAGCTTACGTACCGCGCACAATGCTCCCAGGTGGATCTAGTATCGGGCACCAGAGATTCCCGGCTTTCCCGGTTCTTCAGATTGCTGATGCGGATCTCACCCGCGCACCTCCCAATCTCAACCCCTTCCCCTCAACACATCCCTGTCTGCGCTCTCTGCACAGTCGTACGCATTCATAACCCTTCGAGGCAGAGGACGCGCCACGGGGAGGGGCTCGGAGGGAGTGAGCGTAACCGAGAGGGCGTCGGCGTTTATTTTGCGGAATTCGATACGTTATTTCGCCGCGACAGATTGAAACTCCGCCCAGATTTGTTTGGTGATCTAGTTAGCCGGCTGCTCCTCCTCCTTGTTTCCATCCTCCTTCTTCCCCCTCTTCGACGTCTGCCTCCGTCTCTCCCGCTCTCCGCTAAACATCCGGTCTGTTTCGTCGGCCTCGACGACAGCCATCGTCCGTCTTTTCCTCCCTCCCTCTCCGACAGTTGGCTTGTTCGTCTCAGTTTCGTCGTTCCACACCGGCCCGCCATATTTAGCTCTTTCCGATTGTTCGCCAGATCCGGGTTAATCGGGAGATACAACGAGATATACACCTAGCCTCTCTCGTCACTCCCGCCCTCCTCCGCCGCCATGTCCTCCTCTCACCAACCTCAGTACTCGTACTCTTTGCCGCCGCCAATGCAGGACGCAGTCCGTCTACCGTCGATCAAGGATCTCAACTTTCCGCCTCCGAGTCAAGACGGTGGCCCTGCCAACGGTAACGGACGCGTCGAGCACCAACGCGCCAGGCATGAGACGGCTTCCTGGGGTCGTTCCAATCAACCTCCAGGTCCTCCTCCACCTCAGCTTCCGCAGCACTCGACGAGTATGCCGCCACCGCACGATCCGCCTTCAAAATCGCACCCATACCCGTCTCAGAAGCACGACGCGTCGTATCCACCTCCCGGACCTGGTCCATCGCCGCAACAACCCCCCGTCGGGGTGCCAACGCATAATGGCATGAGTGCGGGGCCTGCGCGTCCAGAAAACGGTGCAGAGCCCTCGTCCAAAAGGTCCCGTTCACAGGCAGGCGTCGGCGCCTCGCCTGCGCGTTCCCCTCACGTAAGCCCCAGATTCTCCCGTGAAGGGCGTTTACTGGTGATGGCGCTAACTTATTGTGATTGAAACCGATTGTCGATGCGACCAATGTGCTCGATTTGGCTGTGCGCTTCAGACCGCATATCCTCCGTACGCGACCCAGCCCCCTCAAGGATACCACCAGGGTCCTCCCCCACACGCACCTCCGGCGCATGAACAGCTCCAGCAACCGCCACCGTTTTCTGGGCCTCCGCCTGGGTACGCGCCCTACCCCCCGCCACCTATTCCTCAGAGGCACTATGCCATGCCGCCTCCTCCCCAACCAACCCATCACCAAGCACCGCCTCCACCAAGTGGCCCCGGCCCGTATCCTCCCTCAGCTCCTCCAGAGCATTGGCAGCATACCTCTTCTCAGCCTCCGCCACCTCCGCCACAGCAGTTCAATGTGTTTACGCGAACGACGCCGTTGGTACCTGCGACGGTGGAAACGCGCCCCAATATCCCTACGGCTGCGGATGCGGAACGTGCCGCTGCTCGACAACAGGTGATCGCCGAGGTAAGCTCAATGCGAAAGATTGAGCGACGGTGCCATTCCGGTGTTGATGCACCTTTCTATAGATCCTGAAACACTGCGGCGTCCTGTACGGGTTCGCGAACCATTACAGTATGTGTCCATTCTCAACAGAATATACGCGTTTCACTCACTCACTATAGCTCAAGCTACCCATCCCCAGATTCAACCAGGTCCTCCCGAGCTTGAGGAGATGAACCATCGTGCTTCTACGGTCATGCGCCTTCTGGATGACCTGCGTCGTCTGGATGCTGGCGAAGACATCTCGCGAAAGGAGCCTGCCAACGGTGTCATTACTCCTGCCGAGGAGCATCCCCGACCTCCAAAACGACCATGGGAAGATATGGCACGGGACGGAGAGCCATCTGCCTCGGCTAGCTATCCTGATGTGAGTATCCTTCCCGATCTAGGTTGTGCCTATTTGAATACGAATACCAGGTTGTTTCGCACCCTGACGAGCAGGCACAGTCGACTGCAGAGCAAGATATGCAGATCATCCGTAACAAGCGACAGTCCAGCGCAGGAGGTGCCCAGCCTGGGCAGCAGAAGAACAAATATCGGAAGCGCAGCGTAAGTGAAAGACTAAGCCTGGGCCGTCAGTCTATCCGCTGAGCTTTCACATAGCGCGCAACTCCTCCGGGGAAATGTCACTCCTGCAACATCCGCGAGACTCCCGAGTGGAGGCGTGGACCGGACGGAGCGAGGACCCTGTGTAATGCGTGCGGCTTGCGTAAGTTCGAATAACATTGTGGCCTTCATGAAGCCATGACTGACGTTAATCTCCAGACTACGCAAAGCTCATGCGCAAAAGAGACAAGGCGCTCGACGCAAACGGGAAGGCACCGCCTATTGACCTCCAAACGCTCCGTGCGTCCACCGCTTCGGCTCGTGGCGGTGGTTCTGGCAGCGGTGGCGATCACGGTGGAGAGCCCTCTCATTCTCAGCCACACCAGGGCCAGCCCCCTCAATCGCCGTATGAGCAGCCCAAGCAGTCTCCCATGCATGCGCCACCTCCCCATCCACACCAGGGCCCGTACCAGCTCATGCCCGTGGGTGCCCCCGGCCCCTCGGGACAGATGATGCCTCCGCCACCTCCTCACAGCTCTTCTGCGCCCCACAGCGCAAATGGGGGCCCCGTCCCGCCTCCTCCGTGGCTAGCCTCCCCAGCTCCTGAACGCGGCGCGTACAACCCAGAGCCTCAGTCATACATGCGTGCGTCGCACCCTCCGTCGCATGCCCGCGCATCACCGCAGTGATCTGCGCGGCTCGTTCACCTCCATCTCTCTTCTTGCGGTCGGACGAAGTAGTGTTTCTTCCGTATGTCCCCTTGCTCAATGACGTCTTGTGCTCACCATGTTCCATGCGCCTCAAACCGATATATAGCCTTACATTCTACTCTTGCGATTGCCCTTTTGACCTTGCTTGTACCCCTCCGCGTCGTTTAATCCCGATAACCCGTATAATCCCGACATGTTGCTGTGTATATACCGCCGTGTTGTGCCCCCCAGCGACGTTGCCGCTGCCCAGTAATCGACCCCTTGTTCAGTACTCGACGACCTTCCCGGGAGGATCTGTGTGGACCGGGGACGATCTCATCGGTGTGGGTGGGCGATGCGGGGACACGATGGCGATGTCGCTGACAGGCCATCGACATCGCCCATCGCCCATCTATGACGGGATCGATCGAGTCGATCTCAAGTTCACGCCCAATCATGATAAGAGCCAGCGTCGATCGTTGATCTTTCCCCTTTTACCCCACACTCATCCTCCCAATAGCACTCGTCCAGCGTCCATCCCATTCAAATCCTTATAGCTTCATTCAGTACTTCTGGCAGCGCGCGGCCTCGTCGCACGTCCTTCCCTTGTCCAACAATGAAAAGGCTGTTCAAACAAAGATCTAGGAGCACACATATATACGTTGTACATGACATGAGAGAATCCACACTTCCTGTGATATACACCGCGCGGCAGCAATCATATTGCTCGTACATCGCCATCTTCCCCAGCTGTCAAACGCCCTCAGCTGCCGCCATTTAGAGCTCTGCCCATTCGCCCTTCCCACACGCGCTCCAAACGCAGTCCCCGGCGGTGCGCGCGCGTATGCATCTCTTCACCAATCTCCGGCGGGATCCCATCGTTTGTCGTCTAGTATTCAATCATCATCCCAGGTCCAGGCACACGCTCCCCAACACGATTTCCACGCTCCCNGTGCGTGCTGCCCCGAGCCCCGATCTCGCGCACGAGCATGCGCTCAATCGGTGTAACCGCGCGACACGGTCGTGTCGGTCTGCGGGAGCGGCAGGCCCTGCTGCTCCCAGATGACGAGCTGGCGGTCCCGCGCGGTCTTCCCCGTCTGCTTCTCGTACGCCTCGACCGAGAGCGGGCGCTCGCCGTGCGGCGTCGCGCGCAGCGCGTGCCGGACGTGCGGCCAGAAGTCGAACGTCGCGGAGTGCGTGACGATCTGTTTCCGGCGTGGCGTGGTGTGGCGTGGCGTGGAATGGGCGAACATCCCGCGAGGACATGGCGTCAGCGCCAGTGGAGCAGCGGCGATAGGGAGAGAGGGGGAGAGGATGGTTTGGGCGGGCGAGCGAGAAGCACGGGGAGAGAGGCGAGCAGGGTGCAGAGCCGGGGTTGGGGAGAAAGGGCGGAGAGGAGGGGAAGTCGAAGGTCGGAAGGGGGGCAGCAGGTCGGGCGCCGGGGACGGGGGAAGGGAGGCGCGAGAAGAGGAAGGAGGTAAGATGAGATGGTGGCGTCATGAGAGCGGGAGAGATGAGAGGCTACTGACCCTGTTGTCCCAGATGGCAATGGAGTTGGGCTCCCAGTGGAACCGCACCTGGAAGTCGGGGTTCTCGCTGGAAAACGCCGGGCGGTCAGCGTAGAGTTCGGGCTGCGCTAAGCGGCCGACGAGCACGAAGGTTCGTTCGCTCGGCATCCGCCCCGTAGGGGTCGGCCTCGAAAGTGAGGAGAAATTAGAGTGCACTCACGAGATCTGGTGGAAGAGCAGGCTGAGGATCGCGTCGCTCTCCGCCTTGGGCAGGCCCACGATGCGGCGGGTGAAACCTGTCAGACACGTCCATCCGTTCATTTAGCACACCTCCGCGGACTCGGGGCACACAGAATAGGGGCAAAGAGGGGGGGAGGGGCGTACCTGGGTTGACGTAGATGCTCTTCCAACCGGTGACCGGGTGCACGCGCACGACAGGGTGCACAGTCTCGACAGGCTCCCTGCGCACGGTGCGGCCAGCGGCACGCGCGCCGTCCGCTTGGGCCACCGCGCTATGCACCGCGCTCAAGCCCTCGAGGTACTTCTGGAAGCCGGCGCTGAAGGACGAGTAGAGTGCGTAGCTAGTGCGGCCGCAGCGTCAGCTCACATGTCTCCGACATCTCGTAATGCGGGGTGCAGTACTACACCTCCCCNGGACACTCACCCGGAGCTCCAGAGCGTATCACCTCCGTACGGCGGACCGGTGATGACCTTCAGCGAAGTCGCGCTCGGGGGCTGCTGCTCGTACGAAACGTCCGAGTGCCAGAGCTCGAGCTTCGAGAACGCGCTCGGGTCGGGCCGACGCGAACCATCGTTATACACGACTGTTGATACAGAACGTCGGGGAGCCGTTAGTACGAAAGGCGATAAATGCTAGTGAGTTCGCCAAGACGGACCGTGCACTTCCTCGAGGCCGGGTTCCCTGGGAACGGGGGTGGTGGCGTGCTTGTGCAGGGGGCCAAAGTGGCGCGCGAGGTCGAGCTGCTCGTGGATGTTCAGTTCCTGGTCGCGGAAGACTGGCGCAAATTGATCTGTCAGTCTGCGACACAGCGAGCGGTAGATGGGGGGAGNAGATGACGCACAGACAACTCCGCGCTCAGCAACAAGCAGCGCCCTGTGCACCGAGCCGAGTGACGTATCAGCACCGTGTCAGTCAAGCAAGCAGCAGGAGATTGTCAGGGGCGGGGGGGGNACTGTACTAAGGCANGACGCGATACGCACAGCTCGTCCTTCTGCTGGTCGGTCAGTTGGCGGAGGTCGATGCCCGAGAGCTCGGTGCCGATGGCGGGCGTCAGGTGCTGGACCTTGGACGCCGCCGAGAGGAGGCTCTTCTTCTCGGGATCAGCGAACTGGCCGCGATCCGTCACCGCGATTTCTCCAAGCGGCTCCCACTTGACGTCCGGCCAGTGCGGCTGTGTAGCGCAACATACGGCATCAGCGCTCTTGCTCCCTCAAAACAGCAGATGGTAGATGGCAATGCGGCAGGATGGGTATGGTTCGCGAAGCCCGTACCTTGTACTTCGCGTACTGGTAGTCGCTATCGTCGCCTTCACCGCTAACGTCGGGGGAGTAGAACGGGTTGAAGAGCTGTGCGGACGCCTTCGCGGCAGCCTTGACAGGGCCGTTCGAAGTGCCGTTGGTAGCAGCAGCGTTGGACTCGGCGGTAGCGACGGGAGCCATTGCAGTCGATGCGATTGCAGTGCCCAGCCTACACGCCTTTTCCCCACTTTTATACTCCCCGGTGCAGCGGCGTGCACACTCCATTGTGCGTACTCTGTGCACTATTTGCGTGCGTGGAAGTGGCGATGGCGACACGTGCACGTGACCGCGCGCAGTGGGCTTTCCCCGCGGGGCGGCTTCTCATAAGACGTTCTGGCGGAGTGCTAGCCCACTCATGCGCTGCAAAGAAGGCGCGATAACGGGGAGCCGCGCGCGCACGGGNTCGAGCCTCGCTCGCGGGGCTGTCAACGTTATCGTCCTGGGGGTTGACAAGAGAATGGCGCGAAGGTGTCGTTTGCGCAGGCACGGGGTGTCGTCGGACTTGTACGCCCAGCGGTCACTTGCTCATCATCGGGTGTGTGGACCGACCTATGAGCAAGCTTGGAATACGTTTAGCTCAGGATGAGAACTGGAAAAGGCACGGTGATACGTACGAGGGTTCTCATGCTTTGGGCGCTCGTCATGTGTCCTCATCCGGAGTTGGGATCCTCGCCTTCCGACCTTCGGACACACCTAGAGAGCGCACCACTTACTTTGCTTGCAATCATGCCACGAACTTGCGTCGTGTATGCTGCCCCGACAATGAGGTGCCAAGTCACTGCTCCAGTCGTGTAGTGGAGCTTGAGCACCGCGCCATCAATAGTTGAAAACATCCAAAGCGGACACTAGCGCCCGCTATCCTTCAAGCACTCAGTAGCTACCGCATAGTCTTACTCAAGATAAGTTCTCCATTTATTCCAACCAGCGATATCAAGCGATTCCAGGTATATAGTGTGTTCCTCATATGACCAGTGTCCCCTAGTAGCGCTCTCAGCAGCATCAGCATGTGGTGAGTAGCCCTACTTGTATGATAGGGTCACCCATACAGAGAACGAACTCACCACGTTGGCTAGTCATGAAATGTCCATACCCATCAGCAAGAGCCGCTCGAATTGATCATCCGACTTGGGAGATTCCGAGAAGCATGCGCCCACTCCAGAAAGCAGAGCCGAGTCGTTCTCTGGGACCGTCCACTGGAGAGACTCTGGGCGACGCCGCGCAACGAGGACGAACGTCTCGTCAGAGGCATCTCCAGGGGAGAACCTCGACCAAGAAGCGTTTTCTCCGCCTTTCGTAGATGGACGCCTGGCAAGAACAGGGACAAACTCGAACCACAGCCCGAAAGCGCTCCAGAATGGCGTCTCTTTCGACAGACTCCGCATCTTGTACGAAAGAAGCACCAGCGGGGGCTCAGGAGAGGTGTCGTCGACGAAAGGAGCAGAGGTGAGGTGGATCAGCGACCGCAGAAGCGGCGCCAGCAAGGCAGGAAAGTATATCTATCGGTGTAGAAAGGTCGGAATGAACTGGTGCGTATCGTATGCTGAGGAGACATACGAGGTCGCTGCATAGTATATGCGTGAGTTGTCTTGTATGGGAGCCACGTCTGGACAGTCCAAGTTGGCCTGATATCGAACGGACATGATCTTCTGAGCCCCACGCGAGGGGGAGGACCCAGACGGTAGGACTCGCACGCAGATTCATCTCGAGCAGGGTGCAGACGTCCGGAAGATCGGTGGCGATGAGGAGGTCGCACTCGGGGCGCAGCCACTCTGCCACGCTCGCGGCCACAAAGCCTGTGCCAGATCCGAGCTCTATCGCGGTAATGGGCCGCCGCGCGGTAGAAGCGAATGTTGGCGGAGGCGGGTCGAATTCCAAAGGCGAGGAGGGATCGAGGTACGCGAGCATAGCATGGGATGCTTCCCTGATTCGAGGTGTTATCTCAGCAATGAGCATGAGATATGCGTTCAGAGTATGGATTGAGCGTACCAGATACGCCCTGCGATTCCATACGTCTTGATCGCGTCTTCCTGGGCGACGGAATCGAAACGAGCGTCGGAATCGGAGACGGCGCTACCCAAAGGATGGATATCGAGGCCAGAAGGAAAGTTTGGATTTTGCTTAATTGCCATCAAGCGCCAGCTGCTAGATGCTTACAGGCTACAGAGTACAGGGAAGCAGCGACAGCTTGTAACTTAGGATCGTGACGATGGCAAGTGGAATGAGCGTATCGGGCGCTACACGGGCGTCTGACATGCGCTGAGCCATCGCCAGAACTGGGATCCAATCTCGATGCAGCCGATGGGCTTGATCTCGATAGACGCTCAATCTCCCGATGCATAACGGGCGCTTGTGGTGAAGGCGCCGGTGCCGAATCCACCAGCCTGGCTCGCCATTGATATTGAACGCCCTCCTCCAGTACACGCCCGCTCTAACTTCTACCACGAAGACCATGTCTGGCACACGTTCACAGCGTATTGAGCGCAAGGTCACTCAGGATGTCGTGCAACTTCCCTCGGGGACCTCTCTTGAGTACACTCTGCTCCAACCAGCGCCCTCTCCCTCGGCGCCAGGGAATAAGACCTTGGAGGATGTCAAGAAGGTCGCTATATGCTTACACCCATGGTCATGGTTAGGCGGTAGGATGGATGATCCGTGAGTACGCGACGTACTTCACACATCTCCTCGACCACTCAAGTGCAGCGCACTAGTGTACTCCAGATTGTGACAGAGCCGCTGCTTGAACGTGGATACGATGTGCTCCGGTACAACACTCGGGGTACCGGCAAGTCCAAGGGATGGCCCTCGCTCACAGGGAGTCAAGAAGTGGAAGACCTCAAGGAACTTGTCGGGTGGGTGCGGTCTAACACTCCCAACCTTGCAAAGTTGGTGATTCTGGTACGTAGTCGCGCCATTGCCGAATGACTTGTCTCAAGAACGTGTTGCAGGGGTACTCGTATGGTTCCCTGATAGCTTCCATGCATCCAGTGTTGTCCGACGTGGACAGTTCTCACATTCTCTTGTCGTATCCTCTCGGTCCTCGCCATTGGCTTACTGCGTTTCGTTCGCATCGATACACAACGGCGCTCCAGGACCTAGTCACCAATCCAAAATCCAGAGTCCTAGTAATCTATGGAGACCAAGATGATTTCACGCCTGCCCAAGCCTATGACTATTGGACGGAACAACTCCGTTCGGTCCGAGATTCGAGCGCATCAGACCATGGCACTCTCAAAATCGTCAAGGTCGAAGGCGCCTCTCATTTTTGGCGCGAGCACACAGCAATACACCAACTCATGAACACCGTGAGGGAATGGTTGGAGTGATATGGTGCGCCTTTGTCCCTTCATCGCTGAAGGGCAGTGGAGGAAATTCTTTCTCACAGCCCGACGAGCGCCTTGTTGCCCCACAACCCTCGATTCACTGAACGCTCCTATACGCGATTTCCTCATTTTCATCGCAATCCTTATAGTAGATCGATACACAGCCTTCGACCAATTGCAATGTCCGTGCGGGCGGCAAGTGGTAACCACTCACACAATGCACACTGTTTCACTTGGCGGAATGCACTGTTATGACACTCATCATCGTGAGGCCCCTGTCCCACCAATACGCGCCCGGAGAAGTCCATACTCATCAACGTCTTGCAGCAACCTCTCTACAACTCACTTGGTGTACAGCATACGGCTCCTCCTAGGGCGCGGAGGTAGCATGATTGAATAGTGCATTATCTTTGGCGTCTGGTCTGGGTATGTTTCCGATAGTGCGTCTCTCAGCCACGGGCATCGCTCACCTCCCTCCCAAGATATGCAACTACGCCTCCATATAGGTCGTTATCCCGGCATGGCGACGAGGCGTATCTCTGCGGCATTTGTGTACTGTGACCAGTTTCGGCAGTGCCCCTCATACTTCGAGACACATCCCGCTCTCCCCTACGTGGAAACCTGTTTCATTCTCCTGTCCCGGACCCAGATAAGCGACGAATATAAGGGCTCACTGCTGTTTGCGCCGCCCCCCTCCCCTACTACAATCTGCAACTCATCACTATGGAAGGCGAAGTCGAGTTCATCGTCCCCGGCATCCCCAAGCCCTGCAAGACGTGGTACACCGTCTTCGGCGACCTGTCTCCCAAGGCCCGGAGCCGCCGACCCCTCGTCGCGCTGCACGGCGGACCCGGCGCGACGCACGAGTACCTGCTCACGCTTGTCGACCTCACGCGTGCACACGGCATCCCGCTCGTCCTGTACGACCAGCTCGGGAACGGGCGCTCGACGCACCTGCCCGAGAAGAAGGGCGACGGCGCATTCTGGTCGGAGGACCTGTTCATCGCGCAGCTCGAGGGCCTCCTCGCGCACCTCGGCATCCAGGACGACTATGACCTGTACGGGCACTCGTGGGGTGGCATGCTCGGGGGCCGCTATGCTATCCGTCAACCGCCGGGCTTGAAGCGCCTCATCCTCGCGAACGCGCCTGTGAGCATGGACTTGTGGCTGGCGGCTGTGAACAGGCTCAAGACGGAGTTGCCGTTCCCCGTGCAGGTGCGTACGGTGTAGCTTCTTCGTCGTGGTGAAAAGGGCGGTATCTGACGAGAAGACCCAAGGCGACGCTGGACAAGCACGAAACTGAGGGCACGACGGACTCGCGGGAGTACCAGGAAGCGATCATGCTGTTCTACGGACGCTATGTCTGCCGGATCGAGCCTTGGCCAAGAGAGGTGGCGGCAATATTCGAGGCGATGGCGAGCGACCCAACGGTCTACTCTACTATGTAAGCCCCAGCCCTTGTCGTCCTATCCTCGTGCGCTTCCGACATGCATCTCACAATCTGCCTTCTCAGGATCGGGCCCTCCGAGTTCTTCATCACCGGCTCGCTGAAAGACTGGTCGCTCCTTGGGGGAGGCCGTCTGCACAAGATCAAGGCAAAAACGCTGCTGCTGAACGGCCGGTACGACGAGGCGCAGGACAGCGTCATGTGCCCGTTCTTCCGCGACATTCCTCGGATCGAGTGGCACACGTTCAAGCACTCGAGCCATATGCCGCACCTCGAGGAGAGGGACGAGTTCATGAGGGTCGTGTCTGGCTTTTTGCTTACAGACGATTGACGTATTGCCATCAACGTACTTACTACAGTGACGGCCAAAAGTATTGCCCCACCCCCCTATGAGCGCTTAAATACTTAAATTGCGCGAAATCTCTGAGAAATCCAGGATACACTTGTACCTAGTCTGAGAGCCTACTGTCCTCATTACATGATGCAATCAATTGTATTTTGGTACTTTGGATTGTTTGTGAGATATTGAAAGATTTATTGAACATGTCTCTGATTGGGGCCTCCAAAACAGGCACCAATTGGGCTTTTCTTAGCCATATCTCCTGAATGATGGCATAAAGGGACTTGAGGGGTATGCACACAGATAGCCTTCTATGATTGCAATAATATGCTAGAGCACATTGGATATGATTCAGAGTTTATAAGAAAATATTGGGTGATTATCGTAGATGTTAAAATGGGGTCGCACCACCTTTAAATGTAGGCAACCAGACATCATTTGAGTATGAGGATGCATACAATTGTCTGACATCTGCTGATATGTATAAAAGCCTGAAAACCAGTCAGTCATACCAAAGATATTGCACTGAGAATACTTTTTGGGCCCAACTTGGGCACAATATGGGTTCCGATTCTGAAGAATGCTTTAACCATTCGTCATTCTACAGTTTGTGAGTATTTCTTTGGAAGGGGCTCTACATATATTCAGTGCATCTAGGGACTGGTGGTTCCTGGTTAAGCTGGAGGAAACCAAATCGTGGAATTTTGGGACCAGCTATTTCTACATATGATGATAATATACACATACAAAGCCATAAAGCCAGACCTATGGAGTCCAACACATAATCATGATAGTACTGAGTGTGTATATCCTCATCATGCATCTTTGATTCCCTCAGCAGATTTCTGTATGGATTTATCAGTGGTTTAGATGGCATATACAAATCAGTGTTGTTCAAAATTCCACGATTTGGTTTCCTCCAGCTTAACCAGGAACCACCAGTCCCTAGATGCACTGAATATATGTAGAGCCCCTTCCAAAGAAATACTCACAAACTGTAGAATGACGAATGGTTAAAGCATTCTTCAGAATCGGAACCCATATTGTGCCCAAGTTGGGCCCAAAAAGTATTCTCAGTGCAATATCTTTGGTATGACTGACTGGTTTTCAGGCTTTTATACATATCAGCAGATGTCAGACAATTGTATGCATCCTCATACTCAAATGATGTCTGGTTGCCTACATTTAAAGGTGGTGCGACCCCATTTTAACATCTACGATAATCACCCAATATTTTCTTATAAACTCTGAATCATATCCAATGTGCTCTAGCATATTATTGCAATCATAGAAGGCTATCTGTGTGCATACCCCTCAAGTCCCTTTATGCCATCATTCAGGAGATATGGCTAAGAAAAGCCCAATTGGTGCCTGTTTTGGAGGCCCCAATCAGAGACATGTTCAATAAATCTTTCAATATCTCACAAACAATCCAAAGTACCAAAATACAATTGATTGCATCATGTAATGAGGACAGTAGGCTCTCAGACTAGGTACAAGTGTATCCTGGATTTCTCAGAGATTTCGCGCAATTTAAGTATTTAAGCGCTCATAGGGGGGTGGGGCAATACTTTTGGCCGTCACTGTATCAAGAAGCAGCAGCAGATCCATAAGTACCAATGTGAGCACGACCCACCCGAAGGGATGCTGTGGAACTTCCCAGTAAAACCTCTAAATCAAGATCTGGTTGTATCGTTCGTACGTGCTATACCGGACGAGGACGACGCAGACCCAGACTCCGAAAGGCTTACGTTTAATCCTTCGAGGGCCATCGAGCTATGGTACCGCAAGAAGAAAATCCGAAAGATTAATAAGTCTACGGAGATCGCTATAGCAGCGAAGAAAGACCAGAAGGAGAAGACCTTGGACGAAATCCTACCTGATTTTGTAAAGGACTATCGACAGGTCTTTGAGAAGAAGGCAGCAAGTAGATTTCCGCCCTCGAGACCATGGGACCATGCTATCGAATTCAAGAAGGACTTCGACCATCATACCAAGGGGTCTTGGAGGAAAATCTACCCTCTGACCTATACGGAACGTATAGAACTCGACAAATTCATTGCGGAGAACCTCGAGAAGGGCTACATTCGAAAATCCAAGTCTCCCCTAGCCTCGCCATTTTTCTTTGTCACCAAGAAGGATGGGAGTCTGCGACCGGTTCAAGACTACAGGGCTCTTAACGAGGGGACTATTAAAAACGCATATCCCTTGCCGCTCATTAGCGACATCATTGACCGGCTGAAAGGGGCCACAATATTCACCAAACTTGACGTGCGAGCAGGGTACAATAATGTTCGCATCAAGGAGGGCGATGAGTGGAAAGCTGCGTTTATAACACCCAGCGGATTGTTCGAACCAACAGTCATGTTTTTTGGTTTGTGCAATGCACCGGCCACATTCCAAAACATGATGAACGACCTCTTCCGAGACATGCTCCAGGAAGGATGGATGGTCATTTATATGGACGACATCCTAATATTTTCAGACAATGTCGAGGATCACCACGAGCGGACGCGGAGAGCTTTACAGCGGCTCAAAGACAGTGACCTATTCCTCAAGGCGGAAAAATGCGAATTCGACAGACAAGAAGTCGAATTCCTAGGATCAATAATCCGACCAGGGGTAGTCGCTATGGACCCAGTAAAGCTCAAAGCAATTATTGAATGGGAACCACCGAAAACAGTCAAGCAGGTTCAGGCATTCCTAGGGTTCGGTAATTTCTACCGACGGTTCATTCGGGATTATTCAAAGATAGTCCGACCCCTCACGGAATTAACCAAGAAGGACCAGCCCTTTCTGTGGACCCCTGATTGTCAGAAAGCATTCGAGACACTCAAGAAGCGGTTTACTGAAGAACCGATCCTGCAAATCCCGGATCCGGAGAAACCATTTCAGATTGAGTGCGATGCTTCTAAGGTCGCAACAGGTGCTGTACTACGACAACAAGGAGAGGACGGACTATGGCATCCTTGTGCCTATTTGTCCAAGTCCTTTACTCCTGCGGAACGGAACTATCAGATTTATGATAGGGAATTGTTGGCCATTGTCCGAGCTCTCGAAGCATGGCGACATTTTTTGCAGGGCTCCCCACACCCTACAGAAATCCTATCAGATCACAAAAATCTGACCTACTTCCGTACGGCGCAGAAGTTAAATCGCAGGCAGGCGCGATGGCATTTATTCCTCTCGGAGTTCAACATCGTAATCAAGCACCAACCCGGAAAATCCCTCACTCAAGCAGACGCCCTTTCTCGGAGATCAGGGCATGACGGGGGGGGAAAATGACAACAAGGACGTCGTATTACTAGGGCCAGAACTTTTTGCCAAAGCTGTCAACGTTGAGCTACAAGAGCGCATCCGTGATAGCAAGCTACGGGACAACTCGGTAGTAGAGTACATTACCCTAAAAGGAAAGGCTACCAAACGCCCAGAGTTCGGCAAACCAGAAGATTGGTCCGACGACGACGGAATACTCCTGTACAAGAACAGAGTATACGTTCCACCAGATAATCAATTGTATCGTGATATAGTCAAGATGCATCACGACGCACCGATTATGGGACACCCAGGAGTCCAGAAAACCTACGATCTGGTTAAACGGGAATATATGTGGCCAGGCATGCGGAAATTCATTGTGCAATACGTCAAAGGTTGCGCCGCTTGCCAAACAAACAAGGTCAATACGCATCCCATTAAACCAGGCTTAATTCCCATTCAACACAGTGGGGATACTAGGCCTTTCCGGACAATTACCATGGATTATATCACGGATCTACCAGAGTCGGATGGTTTTAATGCCGTCCAAGTGGTAGTCGACCATGATGTATCCAAGGCAGCGGTATTTTCCCCTTGCACCAAGAATATCACGGCGGAAGGAGCCATGGATATTCTGCAAAGGGATGTGTATCGCAGATTCGGACTACCTGCGAAGGTCATCTCGGATCGAGGACCGCAATTCATCTCCAAGGCATTCAAGGAATTACACAACAGCCTCGGAATTGAAACGGCACTCAGCACGGCCTACCATCCTCAGACAGATGGGGAAACGGAGCGAGTCAATCAGGAACTCGACTTAGCACTTCGGCTCTACTGTGCTAACAATCCGGAGAACTGGGCCAGACTGCTGCCTCAATTCGAATTCGCGCACAATCAGCGGACACACTCTGTCACGGGAAAATCCCCTTTTGAGCTCCTCTACGGGTTTCAGCCAGAGGCCGCTGGGACAGTCCGAACAACCCCAAAGCATCCAAGTACGGAGCAAAGGCTTCAAAGTCTTCGGGAAGCCAGGGAGAATACAATAGCTGCGCATGCGCAGGCCGCCGCAGCTATGTCAAGAAGACTCCCCGCTGCTCAAGTTCCGCTGAAGCTCGGAGACAAGGTTCTTCTCGACACAAAGAACCTCAGGCTTCCATATGTCTCCAGGAAGTTAATTCCAAAACGAGTGGGACCGTTCACCATCGTCAAGGTCTTGGGACCGGTTACATTTAAGTTAAAACTTCCGGAGAAATGGAAGATACACCCCGTCTTCCATGCAGCGCTACTGACCCCGTACCACACAACTAAGGAGCATGGACCAGACTACGTCCGACCTCCACCGATTCCCACTCCAGAATCGACGGAAGGAGCGGAATGGGAGGTGGAAGCAATTCTGAGCCACCGTACCCGAGGTACCCGAAAACAGTATCTAGTGGCTTGGAAGGGTTGGCCCGCGTCGGAAAATTCTTGGGAACCAGAAAAACATCTCAAGAATGCGCAGTCAGTCTTGCGCAACTATAAGAAGAGGCACAAGTTGTCGTGAAAGACCCAACCCACTCCTCACCCAATATCTCTTCGAATTTTCTAAACAATTTCTCCTCTATTCACTATGGTCTACACCAACACTCGTCTTACTGGTCGTCGTTTCTCTGAGGCGACTCGTCGCAACATTCCCCGTCCCCCCAACTTCATTAGGGAACGGCGAACTGTTTTCTACAACCACCTTCCCCGACACACCGTCTCGTGCAACGACGAAGGCACCCTCGCTGATCGTGTCGGCTGGGTCATCGTGCACCCCGACCTCTACAGCCATGTCGAGGCCCGGATTGCCCACCTTCCCGAGGTCAAGGACCTCATCGACGTCTACCGCGCTCTCGCCAGGGCCGCCCCCTCGTACTCTGTTCTCGTCAAACACAACCAGAGAACGTCGGCGCCCAAGTCCGAGAAGAAGAAGGTAGTTCAAGTCGCGAGCGAGGCTTATCAGGCAGTGGTCCAAGCAGCAGAGAAAGTAATTTCTATGCTTGCTAACCCTCAGGTTGCGGGAGCCCTCTCCGACCTGATGCCCCTGCGTAACCAGCATGGCACACATAGCTGGGGGCATGTCTTTTGGCCGCAGCGCCTCGACGACTACCCTCAACCCATTGAGGTCGATTCTTCGGATGAGGAAGAAGACGAGGATGAGGTACGCTCAGATGGCGGATGGTCCATTCCCTCGACTGACCCTTGGAAGGTTTCCACTCCTGATCCGGAGGAGGAAGCCATCAAATGGGGTCCGACTTCAGTTGAGGGGTCGACTCCGACCCTATCCTCCCCAAGTTCCAACTCCTCCTATTCGGAAGTCGAGTCTTTCGACTTACTCCCTGAGCTCGAACAACTAGAGCTTAGCATGATCGACGAGCTCTCGGAAGAAGAGTTCCACGAGGCCCTGAAAGTCGCAGTAAGGGCCCCTTCCCCNTCCTCCTCCTCCCCCGACTGCGATCACCAAGCACGTTGAGGAACCTAATGGACGATGCGGTTTCTTTCGGGGAACCGGGGAAGATCGTTTTGGATACATCAACTCTCGAGGCGACATTTTCATGGTCCCCAATAGTTCCTTCGGCATCTCTGACGTTCGGATCATGGTCGCATACCATCTCCGATGGCCTGGAGCTTCAGTCAGGACCACCCAGGCCGCCTCCCTACTCATCGACGACGTCATCGCTCGGCGCGGAAATTACCCCGCCTTCAAGGTCGATGCTGAACGCATCGCGACTACTTATCGCGAGGCTTTAGGCATGTCGGCGGCGGAAACTGCTCAATGGGACTGCATTCGAGCAGTAGGTAGCGACGCGGAGCTCGTTCAAATCTCCCTGGATGTCTTCCGTCCCGAGGTCGTCGAGAGAAACAACGCTATTGTTCACCTCTAAGGTCGAGGACGACCTTCAGCGGAGGGGGAGCTGATGTTACGAATGTACAATAGGTATTGCGACGTCTCAATGGACTGGTAACGTTCTCTAGTACTTACTCTGTACGATACAAGTATGGCGGGCTCTGAGACTCTAGTTACGATTCTTACAAGCAGGAATGATCTCGTATTATCTAGGACACTCTAGGACTTTCTCTATGCACAGTAACTTCTGCACAGTGCACAGTTGCTTCCGCGCAGTACACAGGCGCTTCTGCACAGTGCACAGTAGCACTGCCACCGTGTTACTAGGTTCAACTAGCGCTGACTACTATGTACCAGAAAGTCCTTGTATACGCTAGAACATTCCATCTACAGGCTGGTTTACATGTATATAAGAGGCGACGCCATAGAGCGACCCTCAGCTTTCAGTCTCTTTGCGAATTACGACTTGGTTTACTCGTTACCTCGCTTTCACTGCAAATACTACTACGCGCTTATCTTCGACAAGCTAGGGCTAGTAGCTGAATAGATACAAGCTCTCTATTCATTGACGTCTTAAGGCTTGAGAGTTTAAGAGTCACGCTCGAAAGCGTAACAGGGGGGAGGCACTGTTACGCTCCGTGCTCGAACTCCGAAGTCCGAACTCCGGACCTCCGTACTCCGTACTTCACAACTCCGACTCCGTTCCTACTTCGCATCCTCTTCCGCGTTCCGTACCCCCGCATCTTCTCCGTACTCCGTTACCTCCGTACCCCGTACTCCGTTCGCACTACGCACTTCGCACTTACCTGACCCCATGACCTTTATGTCTCAGATAACCCTTATGGTACGTACCTACATGAGGCTGTTGCTTACTGAGCTATCAGCTAGAACTTATCTCTTGGCACGTATTTCCGTATTTCGTTCTCTTCCTTCCTATCCCGTACATCTCTTATTGTTCTTGCCGGGTTTCCAACTACGTATAAATACTGCGCTGGAATGTAGTAGCTACTCAGTTCGGAAATCTCGTTACTCTCATACTTGTCTAGTCCAAGTCCGACACTCAACCCCGACCTCCGACCCAACTCCCTGCCCTCGGTTCGACCAACCTTCGTTCCCTTCCTATCTCTCCCTCCCGACTCTTCCGCCCTCAAGCCCGTACCCCGACTCCGACCAAGTCCATACTCCGAGTCCGCAAATAGAGGACCCTTGAGTCGGAACCCGTGCGTTACTAATAGTTTCGCGAAAGTCCTCACTTGTGCTAGTCCGACCTCCGGTCGTACCCCGACCCCGAACCCCGTCCTAGTCCGACCACCGGAGTTGAACTCCGGACAGCACGGTCCTAACARCGCGTCTGGCTGTTCCCTTCTCCCTGCTTTCTTCGCGATGGCCCTTGCNTTGACCCCGCTGTCACTGGCCTTCCTGTGTTGGTTCATCCCGCTTGGAGCCCCTCGCTCTTCGCTCTGTCTTTTGGCACTCGTGGGTCCCTGTCGTCCCGCACCTCCTGTGTGTTGCGTACGTCCCGGGGGTCCTGCGCATCTCT